>JADBJO010004263.1:173262-200762 GCA_016801955.1 Conus betulinus | reverse complement strand
AGTTTGTCACCTAGCTTGATCTCTTCAGCGCAGGGTAGGCGTTGAATGAAAACGAGGCTGTTAGAAGCCAGACCACTTGATGCTGACTGTCACCGGTGATGGCCAGTGCCGGGACTGAGACAGGACAAGCCAGACTGTGACTGTGGACGGGGAGGAGGGATAAGTGGCATAGGCAAAATGTCAAGGGAGTGACTGAGAAGATGAGACAGCACAGTGAAGCAAAAGTGACAGAGAGACAGAGTGAGGGAGACAGAAAGGACGTCTAAAATGTTTTCTTCTCCATATGTCTTTTCATGTGGTCAAAGTAGACACAGCTAACACTTTTCCTTTACACGACATCATGGCTCAGTGGTTCTCGCACCTCTCTAAACCAAATATATGTGGTCACATGAGAAAGATTAGTTCTGACAGTTATATCATGGCTGAACGGACATTTTGTATTGGAAAATACACATGAGAAGAGTGGAAACAACGAGAGCGAGGCCTCAGTATGTGGCTGTGGATGGAGAATGAGGTGTGGTGTAGCCTGGGGGGGGGGGGGGGGGGGGGGGGGGGGGGATGGGGGGGGGGGGGGGGGGGGGGGGGGGGGGGGGGGGGTGGGTGGGGGGGGGGGGGGGGGGGTGGGGGGGGGTGGTTGTGGGGGGGGGGGGGGGGGGGGGGGGGGGGGGGGGGGGGGGGGAGGGGGGGGGGGGGGGGGGGGGGGGGGGGTCATATTATGGGGGGGGGGGGGGGGGGGGGGGGGGGGGGGGGGGGGGGGGGGGGGGGGGGGGGGGGGGGGGGGGGGGGGGAGGGGGCGCGCCCAGATCCCGATATCCCGATATTTTATTTGGTCTTCAGTCTCACGCAGTTGCGTTTCCATTACACAGAAAATAGGTGCATTATGTTCAGTGACCTGGCCGTTAATGACGGATCGTTTTGTAATGACTGATAGTCACAGCAGCCAACTGGCAGATACCTACCTAAGAATGATGGAGATCATTGTCAACATTTAAGTGCTGTAAATGAGAAAGAAGGCACTTCACAAAAACCTGGTGTAAGATAGCTACATGCGACCAGCCTGAAGCAATTGTTGAACTTTCTGCCCCCAATAAACAAAGCCCAGACAGTGAGAGGGGATAGCCGTGCTGCTGAACCACTTTTCGTCTGGAGTTGCGCATTCTTCTTCTACACGAATGAGAATTATATATATATATATATATATATATATATATATATATATATATATATATATATATATATATATATATATATATATATATATGTATACATATATATACATATATATATAATTCTCATTCGTGTAGAAGAAGAATATATATATATATACTGGCACCGATGGAAAGCTAGAAAACTTACTCTTATCAATAGTGTAAATTCTAGACTAAGTCCAGAAGTAGGTTCGTTTCCTTACATGCACTTTTCTTCCTCCCCAGCAGCAGCAGCAGCAGCAGCAGCAGCAGCAGTAGTAGTAGTAGTAGTAGTAGTAGTAGTAGTAGCAGAAGAAGAAAAGAAGAAAAAAAAACACCCGAAGGTGCTGGGGAGGACCCAGAGAAGCACTGTCTTCACCTGCCTTTAGAGCAGTCCTGTACCATCCTTGGAGGCCTGCGCTGTGTTGACGATGGGTACAGGCACGCGCAGGACACTCCACTAAGATATCAAGGGACATAACTGCTCCAGAACAGAGGTAAATCAGACTACAGGATGCAACTCATAATAGCCTTAAAGTAGCGTCCCCATGGGTGTACCAGCCCGTATTTCATGACTGCAGAACCCACCGGCGAAAAACACCACCCCCAGCTGTCGAGTACACCCCACAGACCCAACCACCCCTGCCCACGGACAGATGAAGACAGTGGCACTCCAGACACAGCCAAGCTTTCTCCATACGGTCTTATGTGCCCTCAAGAGGGGGTAGCCGTGCTGCTGAACCACTTTTCTTCTGGAGTTGCGCATTCTTCTTCTACACGAATGAGAATTTGTTGGTTTTTTTTATACTGGCACCGATGGAAAAACCAGAAAACTTACTCTTATCAATAGTGTAAATTCTAGACTAAGTCAAGAAGTAGGTTCGTTTCCTTACATGCACTTTTCTTCCTCCCCAGTAGTAGTAGTAGTAGTAGTAGTAGTAGTAGTAGTAGTAGTAGTTGCTGTTGTTGTTGTTGTTGATGTTGTTTGTTGTTATTGATTTATTATTTGTTAGTAGCAGCAGCAACAGCAGCAGCAGCACAAACAGTAGCAGCAGCAGCGGGCAGCAGCAGCAGGGGTAGTAATAGTAGTAGCAGTAGTAGTAGTAGTGGTACTAGTAGTAGTAGTTGTTGTTGTAGCTTTTGTTGTTGTTGTTGTTGTTGTTCCTGTTGTTTTTTGCCCACCTGACTTCAGAATTTTTTTCACTGGCACTGATGGTGTTTTAAACCTGCAACATGTTCCTGGTTGAATGTACTCATGTTTCATCTCTTGAGGTAGGGTTTCATGAGAGGTCTGTCTTGGACACCCTGCCCCTGTTTCAGCTGACCTTACAGGAAGGAGACTTTTGGGTTCCTGCTGTCCAGAGATATGTTCCACACAGCTGGCTGTTGATGAGCAGAGACTCAGTACTGGTCATCCCGCATGTCTCCAGGACCCGTAGTCTGCTGATGTTGTCTTCCCTTTTTTGGTCTCAGATGATGGCAGACTATGAAATACTTTTACTCTGGTACATTACATGCCTTATTCGTTGGCCAACGAGTTTGAGAAAAAAAAAAAGCAGGACCAGTGTGTGTGTGTGTGTGTGTGTGTGTGTGTGTGTGTGTGTGTAAGTGTGTGTGTGTGTGTGTGCGTGTATGTGTGTATGCGTGCGTGCGTACGTGTGTGTGTGTGTGTGTGTGTGTGTGTGTGTGTGTGTGTGTGTGTGTGTGTGTGTGTGACGTCAAGGTAATTCATGACGTCAACGTGACATTACATAGGAAGATGGCATCAATAACAAAAAAATGAGCTGCAGAGAAAGAGTGAGACTCTGAGTCCAGCCTTTTTTTTTCAGACGTCGCTGTCTCCGTTAACGACTTGGAGACGCTCACCGCCAGTTCGGTAGTCGACGTAGTTTGCTGTACCATGTGAGACTCTTCTTCGTCTGTGTTTGTGAGCGGTTCTGCTTGCCGTGTGGTTAGTGCTATGTACTGTAAGTTGGGCTCGGTACAGCCAAGTATATGGACCGTGTCTATTGGGACACTATTGACGGTGCCAACGAGGTCTGTGCCAATGAGATTGTGCTATTACATGCCTTAGTTGATGTGAAATATTGATCTGTACGCTATGTGGTGGCGTGTGTTGATTTTGAGATGAATTATAGTAGTAGGACATGTGATATGACAATTTTTGTGAGAGCGACGGTTAAAGCTCCCTGTGCTATTGCATACCTTAGCTGATGTGAAATATTGGCCTGCATGCTATACGGTGGCGTGTATCGATTTTGTGTTAATCATAATGATTATAATATGTGATATGATATATTAATATGTGCTTATGTTTGGTGGTTTAGGCAGCATATAAAAGAAATAAACTTAACCTGTGTGATGCTTGGCTATCCATGTTCATATGATGTGGATGTGTGTACTCACTACACGCATCTAAACTCTTGAAAGTGAGAGTCAAACAGTCATACTCACAGCATCACATCATCCGTAAAAGTGTGTGTGTGTGTGTGTGTGTGTGTGTGTGTGTGTGTGTGTGTGTGTGTGCGTGCGTGCGTGCGTGCGTGCGTGCATGCCTGAGTGCGTGCGTGCGCGCGCGCGCGCGCGCGCGCGTGCGTGTGTGTGTGTGTGTGTGTGTGTGTGTGTGTGTGTGTGTGTGTGTGTGCACATCATGATGTTGTCATAACTACGACTGATCTGAAAAAGCAGGTACCACTGCGGAAGGCTGGAGTTCAAATTGTGCGATGAAGGACTTTGCTCTACAACTCTTACATCTCGTTTTTTTTTTTTTCCCCACACAAATGAGATAAGATGCTCCTTAGAGTGAGAGAGTGGTTTCAACTTCAACGTGTGTCATTAGCACAGGACACAACACTGTCATTAAATGGTGGGTAAATGATGTTTTTGCCTGCCTGTAAAATCCGTGACAGGCCACTGTTGGGTGCTGCAGAACGACGACAGTGAGCTGATCACGGGCCTACAGAGTTTGTCTGCTGTTGTCCTTAGATCAGTGACGGTCTGGCAACACGTTCTAAAAAGGAGACCTCTTCGCATACTTAGAGCTGAACATATATTAAATAAATCATGAAAAACAAAACAAAACAAAACAACCAAAAAAAAAAACAAAACAAAAACAAACAAAAAAAAAACGAAAAGCACATAAAGCAGTAGAAAGAAAGCACGTACAAGAGACGTAGATTAAAAAAAAAAGAGAAAATGTGTATGTACACTGGTGTAATACCTTGGCCATGGGAGCAGTAGGGAAATTCATCCGCAAGAAATGCACTACTGGACAGATGCCCTTTATTGTGGGGGAAAACCGACACCAGTTGGTTCTTATGCGGTATTATTGGAAATTCCCGACAAAGTCAGTCAGCATGAAACTGCCGACTCCATGGACATGATTTCGATGTATGTATCTACATTGTAACAGTTCGAAATATGTCATCATATCCATTTTCAACAATTATCAGCAAACCGGTGAACATCCCAGCATTTGATCTCTGAGATCAGTATCTTTATTAGTAGAGACTTGGTGAGAGCTGGTGATATGATCCTTGTACCTTGGGGGCCAGAAGCCTTTCTGAGGGAAGTTCATGAAAAGACATGTCATTAGAAAGAACTACCATTTCTTTTCCAGCTTCTCTTGAATACTTTTTCACAGCACTGATATGCTCGTAATATGTACAGAATCTTGATGTTACATTAACGCAGGACTGAAAACTCAAAACAAAGGAGCTTTTTCATCTAAAGAATCAGTACGCAGAATACACCATTTTCTATCCATTTGTTTTTCAAAGAAAACTAGATCTACCCCCGACCCTCAAATTCGCGTCGCAAAACAAAGGACCTGAACAGAGTTCTTCTGCAATTTTGATACAAAGAATATTACCTATTTCTTTACATGCTTTGAATACATCTCTCCAGAAGTTCTTTATCTTATCAGACCCAGACAAATCAGCACCTAATTTAGACACAATTTCTGCTTTGTAATATGATGAAAAGAGTGCTTCTTCCATGTATGATTACTTGATAAAAGTCTACCAATCCAAGTTAACTTCAGTGCATTTATTTGTTTCATTTGCTTGGTATTACTATACCCCTATGCTGAATACTTTTCACAGACCTTTTTTGCTTTTTTTTTTTTTTTTTTTTTTTTACAACGTACAAACTCAGATAAGACTTTCTGAATTTCATCAGATATGTAGTCTGGTGGTTTTCGGTAATATCATCCATAGATGGGTTAGTTTTGATAAGATCTTGGATTTCTGTACTGCTGCTCTGCCGAGCGGTGTGATAAGCCTCTTTAGTCAAGGTTTATACAACGTTCTTATTTCTACAAACTTTTTTTTCCCAAGATCTATTATTTTTTCAATTCTTTAAGTCACTCGTAAACCAAATAACCAAAGCTTTATATTTAAGATTCAATTTTATATCCAACTGTGGCATGTATTTAACCGCTGAGTTTAGTTTACTTCCTTGTCATATTGCGTTTGTTTTTGTCAGCATTTAGTAAAAATACAGTTACTCTTCCAAATATTTCCATTTTCATGATTAAGTCATCGATTGATTTTAAAACGCCTTCTTGTAGTAGCTCAGTATCGTCTGCATACTGTGGCATTTTGTTCTCAGTACTACATATCTTAATTTTTTGTGTGTCTTCATTTTGTCCTGTCATATTGCCTAAAATTTTCAACACAATAACAAATAAATATGGTGAGACTGGATCACCTTGTTGACATCCTCTCTCAACTAGGGACCAGCCAGCTAGTGTTCCATTCACAGAACAGTTGACCTAATGTGTGTGTTAAATGCTTTATCCATTGATAGACACTTGATCGAAAACCAAAGGCATGTAGATCTTTAAATACAAAATCATAGCTTACACTAGCAAAAGCCTTTTTTTTTTTTCCAAATCTAAGCATAAGAGTATCCCTGTTTTTTTTTTTTTTTTTTTTTTTTTTTTTTTTTTTTATTTAATTATACCATCAAGTTTGTCATAAATAAGACAAATGTTATTCCCCAAATATCTGCTGGGGGACAAAACCGGTCTGCTCCTCACTAACGATAGAGGAAAGCATACATTTTAGTGCACCGGAACACCTGTAAAATGTGTTGATCATTCTGTAAAGATTTCCACTGTGCAAAACGTCAATGGAAAAGGTTTTTTGTTCTTCCCGGGGAACAGTTGAGAGAAAGACGGGAAGGAAAACGGAAGTCTACCTGTGTGAGTGTGATGTCGGAGCCGCACATCCGCTAGTATTTCAGTTCGTCTGTATTTTAGGACTCACGATTCGAATGCTATCCAGGAACCGTAATCTTGAGAGTGTAATAGTTTTAAGCTGCTCATAGGTCTATTCTGCGCGTAGCTGTCCTTAGGATAGCGACGTCGATCTCGCCGTAACCATGACTGCAGGCTACACCGTGATCACGTGATTCTTAGGAATTACAGTTTATTTTTAGAAAACGGGTAAATCCGGTTTATTGAGTGGTGTGCGCATGCGCCGATGTACATTCTTTGAAAATCAACTTCCTTCGACTGACGCATTCCATGTTCAGCAAGCCGGCGAAATGGAGACTCCAAAAGCCAAAAGAGCAAGAAAACCGAATTTTTCGGCTGATGAAGTCGCTAACCTGCTTGAAGAAACTGCGCAGGAAAAACAGTTTGCTTTTAAGTACATTGAGAAATGAAAAACCAAACAAGAAAAAACAAGACAAGTGGGCCGAGATAGCTCAAAAACTCTCCAACTGTGGAGTCGCAGCAAGGTCTGTGGACGAGTGCGCGACAAGTGGAAAAATCTGAAATCGGAAACGCTCAAAAGGATAGATCAAAGAAAGTCTGGAGGTGGACCTCCTAAAAGGCCAGCACCTTTCGAAGAGCTTGTGTTGGCCATCTTAGGCGAAAAGTCGGCCGTGGTGACCGGAATCAATGGTGAGTAAAAGTAGAACAGTTGGTGGTTTACATACAGGGGCATCTTTAATGTTTTTCACTTTCATAGGTTTTCAGTTTTGCAAATGTGTTTTAATTCTGTTAAAAACAGCTCAGCGGAATGTTTCACAGTGAAGTTAGATCTGTATAGTATATGATATTATCATGGTGGTAAAACCCAGAATCCACACACACACACACACACACACACACACACACACCTCATCCTACTGGTAGAACGGAAGAAAATCAACATGATGATTGAGGCATTTAACTGGATGATGATAACACACATTAGATACCAATTATATAGGTAGATGTATATGTATATTGATATTGGCACACCAAGCACACACAGAATTCATGTCACTTTCCAGCATATGCACACTTTGAATTGTACCCAACAGCAGCCGTTTACGCACATATACAGTCAGCTGGTGTGTCACTAGTCAACTGTGTGAAACTAGCAGAAAACATTAATCATGTGTGTCTGCAGACAATTTTGTTTAGTATATAGGTACTATAGTATAAGCTCTCTAGGTGAGAAAACTTCACCAGGCAGGCAAAGTCATACCACTAGTGCAGAGAGAAGCCCTGAAATTCCACTGTGGGATGCAAGGCCAAATAATGCAAACTAAATGACATTGTTGATGTCGAAAGTTACGCTTCAATTTCCTTACCCTTCTCAGCTGTAAGTGCACACAGTGGGAATGTGCTTAGAGACTGACTGGACACATAGAACAAACATCATAATCATGATAATGTTCTCTATTTGATTTCTGCTTCCTTCATCTCTTATATACCCGTACAAGTATGTACAATGAACAGTTACAGGATATTTTCTGTTAGTGCTGATTTCTGAATGATTCACAAGAATACTGCTGGCATCGGCTGACTTAAGGCAAAAAAAAAATGTCAGACTGTATGAGGGTCAAGACAGGTAAGACAAAGTTGCAAAGCTAGTTGGTTAAAAAAAGAACTTGTGGCCTAGTCATAGCAATCAATAAAGGTTATGTGCTACAAACAGAACAGTCGACTCTCCCACTGCAAATATTTGCTCACACAAAGAAATCTGGTTGGCTGATGATCTTTTTATTATTGTTTTGTCCCATTATACTGGTAATCATACTTAAACATTAGCCCAGATAAACTGAAATCTCACAGAGGAGGTGATTGGCAGTTCTTCCATGTGCAGCCTACAGTGATTTATCACACAGATTGTACGACTTAAAACCAGTTAAAGAGGATATATAACACTGGAAATTAGTACTTAGATTGTATGACAAAAAATATAGATTAAAAAAAAATGCACAATTTATTTTACAAGAAGAGTGTTTAATTTTAAGTGCAATTGATGGTATGAACCTACTTATTATCTTAGTCTCTCTATATGTATATAGCTCATTGTGTCTTTAACTGTCGTATTGTGTGTTTTTGATCTGGATGATGATTGTTACTTTCTTGGGTATGATTTTAAGATTTCATTTGACTTGTACTTGGTGACCTGTTGTAACATTCTGATGTGATTGCTTTGAGTCTTTAACTGATTTAGGGTTGAAGTAATGATAAACAATAAGTAGGGTAACTTTTGCTCCCAAAAGTACCCCTACGTATTGTTAATTGTTTGGTGTTCCTGCGTCATTTCATTCCAATTTGGAAGTAATGAGTCTGTGAATCCAAAGACAAATATCCATATGGATTGATAAAGCATTGTTCAATGGAAAAGAACTGAATTGAGGCACATTGGAAAGGTAGATGAAACAGCAAGCAGAAAGAATAAAAATGGTCACATTTTGTAGAGTGGGGTGCACAATGAAAGTTCTCCAGTGTAAAATTCACTTGTTTGTCATGCTGAACATAATAAAAACACACGAAGTTCAAACGTTTATGAAAAACAGATTTAACATTTGACAATATACAATTATACAATGACAAGAGGCTGACTTTCACGAAAAGTGCAAACATATTTTTAGACAAAATCCATACACTTCAGCTTTAAGAATGAATGATTGGTCCTTCCCATTTTATCTTTTTTTTTCTTCTCGGCGGACATCTTGGACTCCTCCATGGGCTGGACGACTCAGCCACAGGTATCAGCTGTTAAGGATCACAAGACTGAATGGATGGAGCAGCTCAGCCACAGGTGTCAGCTGTTAAGGATCACAAGACTGAATTGGATGGAGCAGCTGATCAGCTAAATGGCCCAGTAAAAATGCAGGTTTTATTAATTTAGTTTGTCTTGCATTTTGTCTTTTTTATATTCTTCCACACTATTTTTTTTCTTTTACAACTTCTAAGCTGTTATAATTTTTAAGAAGTCTAAGTAGAAAGAAGAAAGCATTGACACAGTAATCTATATTGACATTATGTTAAACATTGACACTATATAAAATTAATTCAGTTTTACAGGTGTGTACAAGTGAGTTAAGCAACAACAGTGACAATATACATTAAAAATTCCTGTTTGTGTCTGGTTTTATGTATTCATTCATTTTGGTTGACACACTTGGCATTGGCATATGTTAACATGCAAGTTCAAAACGATGATGATCATGAGAGCAAGTACCATTGTAACAGGTTATGGGGGGGCAGTGAGGTGAGGTCCTCGTCCTTTCACTGGAGAACTTTTGATACTGTTGCCTGTATATCCACAGTATGTTACATAGCTGAAAAAATGACAAACCTGCACATACACGAAAACACCGTCATTACAAGGTGTAAAAAGCTTTGAGCGACATTCACCCATCTGAATTATTATTTAACTTCATTAAGCCTTTGCTTGTCTGGCGTGTGTAATTCTCTATCGCAACCTGTACTGTTCAAGAAAAGTTAAGGACCACCATTTCACTCACGTGTTTTTCAAGGCGCGGGTGAAATGTGTGCCACAAAATTGCAGTTGGCGCATTCACTATCACTTTGTGCATGTAGTTCACTTTGTTTGAACGACAAAGGCGGTACAATTGATTTATTGTGAATGTTGAAAGTTTTGGTGCATTCTTCATGTTGGTCCCTAACTTTTTTTTTTTAACAGTATATATGTATATGATTGCGTTACAGTTGTATGGATAGATATCTGTTGATTATCATTGTGTATTTGAACATTACACCAGAACAATTAAAATTTAGCTTTTTTTTTTTTTATCAACTGCTGTTTCTCTTAGTCTCAATCGCTGTATCAGTATTTGTGTTTAATAAATGGTCACTGGATTAGGTGGTGGTCAGGGGGAAGACTCTACAAGAGGCATCATATTCACAACTTCTCTGGGTCCTCTCCAGCACCTTCGGGAGTTTCTTTTCTTCTTCTTCACAAGTGCCTTAATGCAGATCGGGCCTATTGATTTTATATCTGAACTGCCATCCCATGTGATATGTGAAAAATTTGAGATTAAAGGTTTTACATATTGTGTGTTAACAGGGACCACAACATCCAAATCATCAACCTTGAAGAGACTGACCACCCGGCACCGATCGATGGAGCACTAAACCGAATGGCACAGCACGACCAAAGACAACTGGATGGCGTCAGTGGTGTAGTTGACCCAACACCACAACTGACATCCACACCTCAACAGAAGCGAAACAAAAGATTCAGGCACCAGAGGTCCGCCGATACATTGAAAACACCAAAGGGAGCAGCAGCGTTGTCTGAGGAAGAAAAACACTATTTCCAAAGTCAGATAGAAGTGAAGAAGGCCTGGTGTAATGTCTTGCCAGTCGTGGGTAGGTATTTTGAAGGGCAACAAAGAATTGCCGGGCTCTAAGAGAAAATACTTAGCTTGCAAGCGAGAAAGCTTGAACTGGAAATTGAAGAGAAAGGAGATGGTAGAAAATAAGTGTCTGGCTCTTTTGGCGTAACTGTTATGGTCACATGTCAGTGTGTATGTTTGACAACTGAAGTGAAGGGGAGTGCAATTACTCATGTCATTTCTCTACTATATACATGCATTGTGTTGGTATACACAAAAGCTTTTGGGTTGTGGTAAAATAAAATTTTTTTTTCATTATAAATCATTGTGTGTGTGTGTTCTGTAATTTCTAACTGGAAAGTGTATCTTCATCGTCAGTCTGCTCGTGCTTGTATTTCATCGCAAAATTCTTTTTTTATGAAAGAAAACAAATCTAATCTAACATTGTGAAAGACTGTGTTATATGACTTGACAACACATTGAAGTTGGGGTTTGAAATGCCCAGAGACTGTCTAGGAGGGGAAAGTTGTTTCACAGATGTGAAAGGAAAAGAAAAAAATAATTAAAGAATGCCTTAAAAAGCATGCCAGACGCACGTGTTCTAAGTACAAAGACAACAACAACAAAGATAAACATTGTTCACTAAAATGCAAACCACAGAAGTGCAGTTCAAATTAAACCTGACTTGCATGCGATGAACACATGACATCAGAATATCAGGAATATGTGGTGGGTGGAAATGGTAGGTACATACAAACATGTGTGCACCAGAAATCAAGTAACAAGACAGGGAGAAAGTCCACACTTGGAAGACCAGTTCACCACATTCTCACTTGTCTCTTGACCATTTATTGCCTCGATTCCTGAAGACACAATCATCCCACCACTCACTCCACCTCCCATGGCGGTCCCAACCTCACTCCCCCCCCTCTCACTTCCACAAACATTTTGAATAGTGATGGGAATGATTACTGTTGTTCTCTCTGCCAGTTTAACAAAGAGTAGATGGCATTTGCTCAGAAATCAATTGCTCTGTAGCACTATTCCATTTTTTATTCTTTACTTTTTCCAGATGAACATGATTTCAGATTTTAAGCAGCTTGCATGATGATTTAATGTGTGCATGCAATGTATCTTAGAGAACTGTTTTTAATTCATATGCTGAGAACTGGCCTTGAATGGTCTGATCCTGACAAAGTGTTATTTTATTATTGTTACAGTTCAAGCATTTAGCCTTTGTATCTCTATAATAATTACATAAAGCCAAAGTTTGAAGTGATCAGAATTCCAACAAAAGTAACCATTATTATTTTTTCGCTGATAAATGTTTTTAAACAACATGCATATTTACTGCCTTTGCTATTCAGTTCCATGTTCACTGCTGGGATGACTGAAAAAGTCTTAACAATTGTCAATTCTGCAAAGACTGATCATGTTCTTTCCAGTATTTGCAGATTAAATGCCAAACTCGTTTCAACCCCCACCACCCCACACATGAACATGGCTGAATTCACTTGTTACACATACAGGTCAACAACAACATACAATAATTTCAATATTGATAGGGGCGCTTTGCAGAAAAATACGTAGACTAACAACACATTTGAAAGAATTTTTTCCCTGTTCATAATTTCAGCATTCTTTTTTCCGACTCTGGTAATCTGACCAGTGGAATCCGAATATTTCTTTCAGGTGACATAAAACATTGATAATAAACCCATCCCTCCACACTTTGAAACCCATTTGGAAGATTACCACCCCCACCCCCACCCCCTAAAAAAAAACCCCCACCCCGCCTCTCACACCTACTATTGTTTTTCTCTTCCTTGGTGTGACTGAGTTTTTGCAGTCACTGATTTACAGGGTACATAATCAAAAATACTGTTCCACAATGTTATTCCGCATCTGTCTTCCCCTGGCCTGACGAAGTCTTTCTCCCAAGATTCGCATTGTGGGCTCACCATCACCTTCAATCTCAGCATCTTCATCATCACTGTGACTGTCGCTGTCACTGTCACTGTCACTGTCATTATCTGGAAGTGGAAGTTGCAGAAGGCGGGCACGATTGTGAAGCATCAAACACACATTGATGATGTTGCTTGCTTTGTCTGGCTCAACTCGCAGACCTTTCAGGCAATGCCAACGTCTTTTGGCGACACCGATTGTCCTCTCGACAGTTGACCTGGTGGACCTGTGGCTGTTGTTGAAGTTCTGTTCTTGAATATTACCTGGGTTTGGGTACGGTGTCATAAGCCAGTCCCTCAGCATATAGCCGCTGTCACCTAGCATAAGCCCGTTTATAGGCTTCGGATGCCCCTCAAATGCTTGAAAGACACCTGACTGAAGAAGAATCCTGGCATCATGCACACTACCAGGCCAGTTTGCTACCACATCAATGAAGACCAGGTCTGCATTGCAGATGACCTGCACACAAATATAAGCATAATACATAAACTCAACTGCTTACTGCTTGCTGATTGTACACACATGATGTCAACATTAAAATATCACTTTTTTTTCCCCCCAAGACTTGACATAATTTGACACTCTTTATAAAACCACATATGAAAGTTGTAAGACATTTCTGCTTGACTGTATTTTAAATCCGCTACTGCTTACAATTGTGATTTTCTGTGCGAAAAAAAAATGCACACCGGTACATTTACTTTCGGGAGAGAAGGCCAGTCTGGCCGATGGTATGGATGACACGTTACACATAGCATGCACCTTATCCGAAGTTGGAGTATGGCTGCCTTAATGGCGGGATAAAAAAACGGTCAACACAAAACTTGGGTGAGGGTTACCACCCCCTCCCTGTTAACTAAGATGCTATGAAAACGCTAACAAGAGATTCTTGTCGGCGGCCTATGTCCCAGTAGGGGCGAAACAGGCAAAACAACAAACACACTGGTACATTTGTAGTCTATCATTGTTCTGTTAGTGTTATGGCATAGTAATGGTAGTATTGCTATTAAAAGAAAGGAAAGCTTACATTTTATAATTATTGCTACACACAGCTGTCACTGCTGCTATAACCCAACACAACCACAAATACAAGCCACTGAGAAATGATTTTAGGCAGTGCGACATTAGAAATTAAAGAAATCAACAGTTTGTCAATTACTGTCATTTATGAACTTACCCAGAGCTTGCAACTTCTAGTGAACCAACGTATCACACCAGTTTTTATCCCGTCTGTATGCAGGCATCGGTAGTTTATGGAATACTTTGCGCATGTATTTTGACTTATAGAGCGTATCACTATGTCTCTTTAGTACAGCTTGTACATCTGGCAATAATCTTGAAAATGTCAACACTAGTGGTACTCTTTTAGTGTTTTCTTTCTTCTTTTTTTCTGAAGAAGTGGTTCCTGTCCATGTTATCAACTGTTTTCAACTGACCTTCTATGAGTTTGGAGCGTCGCCACCACCACCACCACCACCACCACCCTCCTCTCTCTTCTCTCTCTCTCTCTCTCTCTCTCTCCGCCAATAGTTACTGGATAATTGAAGAATGTTAATTTTGTGCTCTGTGAAAAGATGGTTTTGAATTGATCTGGGAGACAACTGCATAAGAGTGCAGCAGACACACGTAAAAAGACTTCCCATATCATGTTTTTATGGATAAAAATGCATGCCAGAGTTTTTTTTGCGTATGGATCAGGGTATCTGCTGAAAACAAGGACCATACAAGAAAAAAAAAAAATGTTTTTAAGAAAAATAATGTGGATACTGACATACCATTCATCGCTATGAAACAATATGAGTGATTTGAATGTCTTTTACTCCGGTTGCTTGAGTAAGTCAAAAGAAAAAAAAAAAGGCAACAACGGACTTTTCATATCACACACGCAGACAGACGCGCGCGCGCGCATAGAGAGAGGAGGGGGGGGGGGGGGGGGGGGATCATCGTCGCCACTACGACTAGAATCCGTTTCATAGAAACAGTGACCGTTTCCACCCCCCCCCCCCCCCCCACCCCCCTCTACACCGCCCTCCCAGCCCCTCACCCCTTCCCTCTATACCGCTCGCGCACTTTCCTAATCGTGTTCCGTGTCAAACTGTCCCACGTGATATGACCCCACCCCTTCTTACCCCGCCTGACTCGTACCCCATCAATACCCGCTCCTTACACATCCCCACAGCCCTGCTACGGGTCCCCCACAATGGCGTGTTGACCAATCCCAGCTCTGGAGGGACAGAAAGGTGGGGTCTGCCGTTAGCGCGCCTGCCACGGGTGGGCCTGTGTGTCCCTCCTCTTGGGGTATGTGTCGGAAGCAGGTATTGGATGAGGGTAAGAGTGGGCGGGGCGGTCAAATTGGTGGGAAACCAACAGCACCATATCCACCTGAGGTGTTTAGATTAAACCGGACGGGGGCAAAAAAAAAAAAAAAAAACAAAAAAAAAAAACTCTGTCGTTGTTGTTGAGAGAACCTTGGTCGCTTGTCGGACTTTTGGCTAAGATGAAATTGTGGAAATAAGGCAACCATTTGCAAGAAGAAGCTCAGTACGCCTGCGGTTTCCTGGATTGAACACGAGTACCTTTGAACAGTAAACAAGTGGGATAACTTTTGCTCCCATATAAAAAACCTAACACAGAGTTACTTTTATTCAAGACTGACACAGCCCTTTAAACTTGAATAAAGTCAGACAAATGCAATGACAAACAAGGGGGGGGGGGGGGGGGTAATAGTGGGGGGGGGGGGTGGGGGGGGGGGGGGGGGGAAACAACAAGCGCAGGCCAACAACCCAACTGTCTTCCTAGTAATGATTTGGCAGAGACTTGGACTTAAAGGTGTGTGTGTGTAGGGGTGGGGGAGGGTGAAGGTGAAGAAACTGGGAAAACGAAAATTGATAAAACTATATATAAAGATTTGAAAATTCTTTACCAGCTGTATAAGGAAACCGTTGTAATCCCTTTAGAAGGCCAACAACCCAACTGTCTTCGTAGTAACGATTTGGCAGAGACTTGGACTTAAAGGTGTGTGCGTTTGTAGGGGGGGGAGAGTGAAGGGCGAAAGAAACTGGGAATACGAAATTGATAAACTGTATTAAAGATGTGAAAATTCTTTACCAGTTGCATAAAGAAACCGTTATAATCTTTTTAGAAAGCAGAATATATTTTTTGTCTGCTGGATCAGAACTCATCCAAAAGACACACCTAGTTGTGTCTGCGCTCCTGGCGTCAAATTGAGACACACCACAGTCCATAATACCGTGGTGTTCTCACCACCAAAGGTGAAAAAAAGAACCCAAAAGCATCCCAAAGCAGCCAGTAACGGGTAGTAAATGAAGCCAAAACGAAATTTTGGGGAGGAAAAAAGTTGCTGAAAAACTAAAGACATTATGCAAATAGTATAAAATGTAGGAGACAATCATTGAGCCTACGCTTGAGGATCAACCGAAGGATGCAAGGGAGATCAAAAGACAAACACAAAGACGGACAGACAGAACAAAAAACAAATAACCTCGATTTAATCGGAACGAAATTGGAAATGAAATGAGGCAGGGAACAGTAAACAAGTGGGGTAACCTTTGCTCCCATAAGAAAACCTAACACAGAGTTACTTTTATTCAAGACTGGCACAGCCTTTTAAACTTGAATGCAAAGACGAACAATCTAATAGTGGGGGAAAAAACAAGCGCAGGCCAACAACTCAACTGTCTGCATAGTAATGGCTTGACACAGATTTTGACTTAAGGAAGGGGGGGGTACCTTTGGTTTTCTCTGTTTTCTGTGGTTCTGTGGAGTACATCAGATGTTGCGTTAAATTCATTATCCCGGTGTTCTCTAAGTCAGTGGTTTTTCGTGGTGAACAGAATAGGAACTTCGTGGTGTTTGTGCGTCTGAGACTTGGCATCCTCTGCCGTTTCTTCATGCTAATACTTCGTTCTTTTTAGTGAGTGTTTTTTTCTCCATGATTATGTTTGAGGACTAAAACCGATTTGTGGACACGCGAATTTCACCGATGTCGCCCGATCAGGTTTCAAGACGGTAAATCTGTGCTTTGGTGGTTCGACGGAAAACGTTGCGGTTAAGACATCGTTGTCCGCATGTTTCACTGTTGGGATTTGGACACTGGCCACTGCGCTTTTCGAAAACGCTTCGTCGGGATTCGGTTCCCCAATAGTGTTCTATCATTCCGAGTTACTGGGAATCAGGTGAGTGAAGCCTGTACGCCTGTTCAGTCCTGGCTACTCCATTCTAGGTGCAGATATTGTCCGTAATGCGACCCGTTTGGTGCAAAAGGGGAGACCAATTTTTGTTTCTGTCACTTCAGATCATTTTCCAAGAACAAGAACAAAAAACATATTTTATTGCCATATGAAAACCAGAGGTTTTGTGGAGCACAGATGATCAAGTTAAGATGTTCAATTAAACTAAACTAATTTCAACGTCGTCACATCTTGCAACATAAGTAGCAGAAAGAAAAAAAGCACAGAGTGTATCAGAGTGTGATTAAATTTTCTGTCTCCGAAGGAAAAAAAACACAACAGGATACACTGGGCAAGTACAGGTTGGAAGCAGTCCAATAATATGAGTTCCGAGATTTTGTCATGTTAGTCTGTGGTGCAAAATCTGTTTTTTTGTGATCCTTGTCATCAGGTCATAACGTTGTTGGTCAAATAATTTGCAGTCATCAAGAAAATGTAGTTCGTCCTCAACAACGTGGCATGTCGTGCATAATCTGTTTTTCTCTGTCAATGTTGGTATATAACAATCCCTCTTAATTTGGAGTTCACACGGCGCTTATTTCGTAATCTAGTCAGTGCTTGTCTGCAGTCTGTGTCAATGCGTTGCTCCAAATAAGCCACCCACTTTGTATTTGGTAGTAACTGTGGCATAAAATGTTGAGTTTGGGCGTGCTTTCGTTCTTTTGTTTCTTCCAGAAGTTTTCCAGCTTCGCATTGATAGAAGATTTAGGCGAGACACACTAAAATTAATGTACCCCGATTTTCCCAGACATGCTGTAATCCTATCGTTGACAAGATTTGTCGTATATAAACTTCGTCCATTTGCTTTCTTTGGTGTCCAAGGAGATCATTGACTGATAAATCTGTTGTTGATAAGAGTATTGGTCCGACTGTAATATGTGTATCCAGAATGCGATAATCTGGGTTATCAGTTTAAAAGTAATCGGGGATCTCCCCAGTTCGCCCCAAACCGGTAATGTCATTGCTTTTTTCCCCTTGTTCCTTAGTTCCTCCGAGTTTACTGTAATTTGGAGGGCCGGACGGGAGGGAGGGGGGAGAGGGAGAGATACCTCGAACACTCCCACCCAATCCTGGCTAGAAAAGGTGCACCACATTATCTCCCTTCCCGCCATTAAGGAACACCCCCCCAGGCCATTTTTGGGCACCAACTCCCCCCTGTTCCCTCGATTTTAAAGATACGGAAATCGCGCGCTGGTGACTTGCTCATGTTTGAGTGACTTGCTGAGTGAACCAGCTTTTTAGGAAGCCACCCGTCGCCCGTCACTTTGTGGCTTTTACCAAGATTTGGACGACTCCTACCCACCACCCACCACCCGCCACCTGGATTTGGAAGACATTCCTCTTCCATCATTCCCTTCCCTCCGCTGTTACACATACACAGAAAAGGTGCCCCCCCCCCCCCCCCCCCCCCCCCCCCCCCCCCCCCCACCCCCCCCCTCTCACCCCCCCCCCCCCCCCCCCCCCACCCCTCCCCGCCTATCACCCACACCCACACCGCCCCCGGCTTTTACGACTTATGACTGGCCAGGTTCTTCCCCTTTCCTCACCGCGGTAGTTTTCCCAGCCCCCTTACCCCCCTCTGGAAAACTTTCAGGTAATTAATGTTAACACCATGACACGGACACATCAATTCAAACCCGATGATCGCTTTGTTTTCACAGAAAACCTTTGTGCGCCTTTTCCCCTTAGTAACACAAGTCTTTGTGTCTTCGTTTCCGAGTCGAAAGTTTGCCCAGAGTTTTGTGGCGTCAATACCCATAAGTCCGATTCCAGCGTGTTGATTTGAGGCATTACTTGGCAATGTCACTTTTAAGACGTAGAAGTTAGTGAGGCAGTAGGCTAATCAGGTTTAAGGTCCACGATAATTAGCGGTGATATGGCAGACAGGGGGGGAGGGGGGGGGGGGGGGGGGGGGGGAGGAGAGACGTTTTCCAAGGTTTGAAAAAAAAAAAAAAAAATCCGGGGGCGGGGGTGTAGGGGGGAAGGAGTCAAAATTCTTGTATAGAAGGGAGAGGGAGCGGAAATTTGTTCTTTTCTTCGTTTCTTTAAATTTTTAGAGGGAATACACTTTCATCTTGTCAATTAAATTATGTAAATGCGGGAGTGGAATGAGGGAGGAGGGGGGGGGGGGGGGGGGGGGGAGGGGGGGGGGAGGGAGACGTAGCGTACATGCCGTCCATATTTTGGGCTTGCTTGAAATATTTAGAAGGGGCTAGAAGATAGTCAGGCGCCCCCTTCTCTCCCTCCCACCCCCCCCCCCCCACCCACCACCCCACCCCAGTCAGCCTAAACTGTCAAAAACCATTACTGCAGTCTTCCAAATTTTAATAAAATCTGAGTGGGGGAGATAGAAAAGGGGGGTTGGAGAGATCATTTCCAACATTTTTTAAAGCCCGGGGGGGGGGGGGGGGGGGGGGGGGGGGGGGGGGGGGGGGGGGGGGGGGGGGTAGAGGTGGGGGAGTCAAAAATTCTTTCAAATAATCAGCTATGTCATGTGGTACTCTAATAGTGCTATCAAACTTTTATTTTGTACTGCTTGTCGGGCAGCAAGTTCAAAACCACGTTTTGTAACATGATACTAGACCTTTTTTTTTTCTTCTTTTTTTTTTTTTTAGCTTATTCCAGTGCTCACAAAAATCTAGTGAAAGGATATGATTTTTTTTTGTGGCATCAGTTATCGGATCAATGGAGCACCTAAGGCGGTAATTTTTTTTCTTTTTTTTTTTTCTTTTTGTTTTCCTTAGGCCCAAAATCCATCTCTTCATTTGTTGGTGCTTCACACTGTCCTCTTCATTTGCAAAAAAAAAAAAAAAAAAAAAAAAAAAAAAAGCGAAAAAAAAAAAAAAAGAACAAATTTCAACTATTAGGTTTTTTTTTTTTCCTTTTCTTTATTTCTTCAACCAGTGTCTTACACACCATGCATAGTCTGTTTGTTCGTTTACAAATGGACATATTTTTGCAGATTTTAATGTTTTGGGGTTTGATACAAAGTGTCTGGGTTTGTTAGTGTTCTAATGTGTGGTGAACTGGCACACTCACTCTGACGATGTGTTGCTTGTACAAAGAAAAACAACATAGATTAAACAAAAGACTTTATTTTCTTTCATTTCAGTTTTTCCGAAGTAACGAGAGAGATGAAGAATCTGTTATCTGCTAGCTTCGTTTTGCGTTGCACACACACACACACACACACACACTCTCTCTCTCTCTCTCTCTCTCTCTCTCTCTCTCTCTCTCTCTCTCTCTCTCCCCTTCCCCTCCTCCCTCCCCCCCTCCCCCCTCTCCCACCCCCCTCTCTCCCCCCTCCCCTCTCTCAAAACATATAAACAATGGTAGTTACATGTTAAAGGCACGGTATCAAAGCAAAATTGATGCATAAGCGACCAATTCTGCACGTACACATTCCTGAAAGGATATCGTTGGTCCCAGTTGCCGAGACGGGCACATACCTCCCCATCCTACTACCCAAGAGCTGAGCGTTCCTCACGTCACGCCACCATCACGACGACCACCACCACCCACCGACACGAGAGAGAGAGAGAGAGAGAGAGAGAGAGAGAGAGAGAGAGAGAGAGACCCCGACAGGCAGACAGAGGACAGACACTCGGACAGAAACGGCGTCAAGAAAGAGAGAGGGAGAGAGTGGGATCTGGGGGTGGGGGGTGGGGTGGGGAAAGAGATACACAGAGAGAAAACGACAGGAAGAGAGACACTGAGTCAGACGGACAGACTGGCAAACAGGCATACACACTGACATAAAGAGAGAGAGAGATAGAAAGAGAGAGAGTGCGCTCGTGCGCGCGCGCGCGCGCGCGCGAGAGAGAGAGAGAGAGAGAGAGAGAGAGAGAGAGAGAGAGAGAGAGACAGACAGACAGACAGACAGACAGACATACAGAGAGAGAGAGAGTGTGTGTGAGAGAGAGACAGGCAGACAGACAGACAAGCAGATAGACAGACAAACTAGTGAACCTGTAGAGAACATTGAAGAAGAGCCACTCTCATGCTATAGTAGAGAGAGAAAGAAAGAGATGGAGCAAAGGACGGACAGGCAGACAAATAGACAGGCAAGCAAGCAGACGGGCCCACAGACAGACAGACAAACTGAGAGACAGAAAGAGATGGAGGGAAGGAATGAGGGAGAGAGAGAAAGAGAAGGGAAAACTCACAGGCTTCCTAAAATACTTTTCCCAACGGTAGCGATCACTGTTTCTGTAAAAATATGCAAAGGAGTTCTGCATCAGATAGTCTGTTTCTAGTCTACTTAAAGAAGAGGTGACGCTTTCTAATGTTTAGCTCTTTTTCAAAAATATGTTGTAGAGAGAAGACAGAATTGTTCTTTTTGAAAATACTAATACACACCTTAGCTAAAAGAATTATGTAATTAATGCATTTGTAATTCGCAAGATTGAGATCAAATTTATTTATACCAAAAAGTATGTCCAAAACTGATAGCTTTATTCTTTTATCTGTTTTTACGTATATAAAATCCTCGATTGACAACCAAAACATTTGCACAGGTGGACAATCATAGAAAAAATGCTCAATATAATCAATTGTGTCAGGACAATATGAACACTTATTACTTTCTTTTACTTTCATTTTACTTAGGAGAATATTTGTGGGGTAAATATTATGCAGGATTTTCCAATGCAGGACTCTTAATCTTGTTTCTGTTGTAACGTCTTTCGCTCTTGACCAAATAGATGTATCTAGCCTGATACCAAATTTTCTGAACCAAAATCGAGACGCACATGGAGTCACTGGTTTTTTGTCGTTACAGACTAATTTCCTAACATCCTTTACTTTCCTATTGAACTGACTCGCCTCACATTTCTGACTTCCATCTTCTTTCTCGCCGTTCTGTATCCACTGAACCCATGTCTTTGGAATAGTGGTAATTAAAATGTTATAATCTAGTACGATATTTGCTCTGTTTTGCCCTATCATGTCTTGCAATTCCTACAGAGTGAGTAAACGGTTTTCTCGAAAATGAATAATCTGTTTAATAGTTTCAATTCCTTTCTTTTGCCAAGTTGGAAAGAACAACGTTTTGTGCTTGTAGGTGAGTAGTAAATTGTTGAAGATCATTTGACTTTGAAAATTGTTGCAATTAATATCTTCCATCTTAATAACAGATTTGTTCTCTAAATAAGTCGTTAGGACCTCTTTCCAAAATTCATTGTCTATTCTTTCAAGACCCTTAGTATCTTTTCTTTTACAGTTGATATGGAAGATTCTATCACCTTTTGCCAGCTTTTCTAAATGCCATTTTGGAACAAAACTCCACTTATGTTTTTCAGTCGCGTCAAACAGTTTTCCTGCCCATTGTAAATAAAAGTATTCTTGTAGCTCGAGCATGTTTAACATTTTAAGACCCCCCCTCTCCATACTCACCTTCCATCACTTTTCGTTTTACTTTTTCAAATGCCCTCCTATTACTTTGTTTTTTCTGCCAGAGGAATTTGCACAGTATTGTTTTTATTTTATTTAGTACACTATGGGGAAGACCTATAGATTGTATTACGTATATAAATTGGCTGATCAAAAAGGTCTTTATAACCACAACTTTACCTTGAATACTTAGGTCCCGTTTACTCCACTCCTTAATGATGGATTCATTACATCTAATCTACGAGACCAGTTGTCTTCAATGTCTCGTGCCATTTTGTTTGTTTCAAAATAAATGCCCAATATTTTATTTTCCTGACCAAAGCAAATGGAATATTTTCATCTTCGTTCTTATTACCCATTCTCAAAACCTTAGTTTTTGTGTATTTATTTTAAGGCCAGAATTTTTTTCGAACTCAGTATTTCTAAAGCTGTAAGCATGTATGTTCTGTTTTTCAGAAAGAAAGTGTTGTGTCGTCGGCCATTTGTTTTAATATGAACTGGGCTTGTGCAATGGGGAATTGGAACTTTAATGCCCTCTATGGAACTGTTTCTAGTTTTGATCGCAAGCAGCTCTACAGCCAGTACAAACGCGAGAGGTGGAAAAAAAGGGCAACCCTGTCTGATACCACAGGAAATCTCAAAAGGTTCTGAAATCCAGCCTCCATGGTTAATACTACTTGAACTACTGTTGTTAAGAACACATATACCCACCTTTTAAAGTCCACACCAAAACCAAAAATATCAAATGCCATGTAACAAAAAATTTCTGGATATTGAATCAAAGGCTTTACAGTAGTCTACTGCTAGTAGATATCCACCCTCATTATGTGTTTTAGTAGTTTATTACATCATCAATAGACCTTATAATTGTTGCAATATTTCTACCTTTCAGATAGCCAACCTGATCGTTGTTAATTAGTTTATGAATAACTTTACCAAGTCTGTCCGCTAGAACGTTTGCAAGGATTTTATAGTCTGTATTAGTCGAGGCAATTGGTCTCCAGTTTGTAAGTGATCTCTTTCTAAGTCTTTTCCTTTGTGTAATAAAGTGATTGTTCCTTGTCTTTCAGTGTACGATAACTCACCTTTATGAAAAGATTCAATAAAAGAGCTTGTTACCAATTTACCTAATTTACTCCAAAAGAATTTTAATAATTCTACTGTAATTCTGTCACAGCCAGGTGCCGACCCATTGCATAGTTTACTTAGCGCATTTGTTGCTTCCTCTAAGGTAACCAGTCCTTCACATAAGGCAGCAGCATCATCATCTCTAAACATGGAAAAACTTTCGACTCTATGAATTTGTTAGTCTCCTCTATAACATTTTTGCTGCGACTGTTGTTTGGCTGTACAGATTTTTATATAAAACGAGACTTGCTCTTGTAAAATATCACTTTGTTTAGTTAATACTTCTCCTGTTTCTCTATGCAACCTTGTTATGACTTTTCGTTTACCCCTAGCTTTTTTCTGAATTGCAAAAATACTTGGTGTTTCGTTCCCCATCTTCGACTCATCTAACTCTCGATCTTATTTGTGCCCCCTTTGCGTCATGCATTTGTTTTAATTCTAATTTATGCTTTAAATTCATATGTGTGGCTTGCGACTCTTCATATGAAGGGTCTTTAATTAGCTCTTTTTCAATTTCTGAAATCTGTAGGTTTAGCGAATCGTTTTTCTTTTGGCATGACAATACTTTTCCAAATTCGCTACAAAAATGTCTTATTTCAATTTTCAACATTTCCCATTTATCAATATTGGACAAATTGTCATTAATATTGTCGTTAAGCTCTTTATCTAATAGACTATTCAATTGCTGTACAAAATCTTTTTTTTTTTTTTTTTAATAACTGTCGTTGAATTTCCAATAACTTGGTCCACGCATGAATTCACACTGATTCAGCTCAACTGTCACAGCCTTATGGTCAGAGTTCGGAATGGTCAGATGTTCACATGATACACAATCACTTAATACATCCTCTGTTGTAAAGCAATAGTCAAGCCTACGAGCTATAAATGGACTACACCTGTGCCATGTATAATCATGTTCATTAGCATGAAAAACTCCCCAAAGATCATTCAGTTCTAGGGAGGTCTTATGTTAACTTATTAAGACCCCCCGACTTCATTTTCACGGTGGGGCTTGCCCGATATTATATCAAGAGCATTGCTATGAACACAGTTAAAGTCTCCAAACAACATAAATTTTTGTCACTGTACTTTTTACATTTTCTTTCAGTAGTTTGAAAAAGTCCACTTTTTCAGTACTATTATTTGGAGCATATATATTTGCTAAGTAGAAGTCATATTTCATATTTATCACGTGACTGAAACAAGATTCTATTTTGTTCCATTGCTAACGTGACTTTTCCTGGAAATGTTTTGCAACTAAAATGACTTCTCCCTTGCTCCTGTTGGTACCTCCGTTATAAGAATTCTTTTTCTCCCCATTCTTTTTCCCATATAGATACATCACTGTCAGTTATATGAGCTTCTTGGAGACAGATCAAATCAAACTTTCCGTTTTTAAAGAAATGAAAAGTTGATGCTCTTTTATATTTGTTTTTTAGTCCTCTACAATTCAGTGACGTTATCCGGATTTTATCCATTATATGTACAATGCATATGTTCTTAGCCTACGAATTTTACTAAATTCGTAGCGGAAATCGTCATATTTTGACATAAATGGGGCTTTTCAAACTCACAATCCATTTTCATGCGATACGTCATCATAATGTAACATTGTAATCAATACCAGATGTTAGCGCCGCTCGCCTACACCGGAACGATTGTCGTGTGACGTTTCCTGGCGGCGGGAACGTCCTCCCTCTTGTTTCTGTTGCTTGTTTTTTCCTCTTATCAGGAGGACTGGCGCCCTCTCGAGCCCGGCGTCGCTTAGGGTTTCCGAACGGTGGCGAGGCGGACTGTGCAGCGCCAGGGAGGATCCCAGCATGGCCTGACGTGTGCCGGATCGTCCTCTGTTCTGGTGGATGTTTTTCCCTCCTCCACTTTTCTCCTCTCTCTGCACATTACACTCTCGCCCTTCTCTCTCATCCTCGCTCTCCTCCCTCTCACTCTTATCCCCATTCTTCTCATCACTCGCACACACACTTCGTCTGCTACGCTGATCAGACTCAGTAAGACCACAAGCAGGGTCTCCTCGTTTGTGTCCCGTCTTTTTGCATGCCCTGCACACCACATCATTCACGCATACCGATGCATGGTGATTGTCTTCCAGACAGTGAGAACATACCACTGGCCTTTTCCCTAATTTCTGCTCTTTGTGGTAGATTCTGGCTGTGAAGAAGCTGACTTTGAGTGTTTTCTCTAGGGACAGACGGGATTGTTATAAAAACAAATCGTCGTCCTGTGAGAAATCGTGTCAGTTTATTATCATTGTCCCTTGCATGTGTGTGTGTGTGTGTGTGTGTGCGCTCGCGCGCGCGCATGCTCAGTTATCTCAGGACTCACGAACATCTGAACTTCAACTGGAAGATGAGTACTATTCAGTGGTAACTGAATGACACATTCCACGTGCAAAGTAGAAAAATACCCCTAAGTACAAATCAGTTGATGAATTTTTCTGATCAGACCTCAAGGTTGTCATGTCTCCCCTATATTATAAAATGTTTACACTAAAGTCTTTGCAGACCTCAACAGAAACAGATTGCTCGAGAGCTGACTCCAGCAGATGACGGTCTGATCCACAAAACATCAAAGAATGCTCAAGAATGAAGGAAAGCAGTTGAGCAACAGTTGAACAACATTGCTCGGTGGCGTCAAGAAACTGGATCGTCCATCAGCACTATAAAATTCCAGACATTAGTCTGCACTCTCAGCAACAGGACATCAGGACAAGTACCCTCACCAGTTTTCTTCAGCGGAATACCAATTGAATCGACTGACAACCTACGATATTTGGGCGTAGGCTTTGACAGAATGCTAACCTTTAAAGGATGTAGAGAATATTTTTTTTAATGAAAAAAAAGGCCTATGAAAGCAATGGCAGCCAAAAGGCATTGAACAGTACCATCTCTACCCACTGTATCACGCACTTATGCTCAGCGTGATTGATTATAGGTTAGGGTTTACAACACTGTCCATAAGCAATCTTCTTAAATCAAAAAGAATTGAAAAATGAAACGATGAGACTGATCCTGGGAACAACGAAGGACACACCAGTTGAAACTGTGTGCGATACCTGCTGGAGCTTCCTACAATGCAGGCAAGACACAAGCTAGAACAAGTGAAGACACATTTCAGAGCACTTGAAAATCCTCCAAACCCGCTTTATGCAGTGGCAAAGGAAACAAAAGGCATTCGGCTTGGACATTCAATTATATAACTTTTAAGGAGATCTGTCAGTTGTAAAAATATCTCTTACTGAATATTGACTGGCATATTTGAAGTTATGTAACAAGACTTAAATTCGAAATTTCAGACATCAAAACGCTCCAGTTCCGACATGTGAATACTAATAAGGTCAGTATGCTATATCCTTTATGCAAAAATGCAAATGAAGACGATTTTCTACATTTTTTGTCCTGCGCTGAAGGATTTACGATATGAATGTATCTCTGGAAATTCATAGAAAACGTTTGGTTGATTTGAGCTGCTTTCCTCATGGCAAATGAAAATGAAACAAAAGGTACTGAAGAGTGTCAAGGGAGTGAAACTCTCACAAAGAGCCCTAAGTGCTTTAGATGAAGGAATGTGGTGTGTTGCACAAAACAGGTAATGGGCCGATTAGCAGTAGCGCCCTCATCTAACGTATATGGTCAAAGCGTGTGAAGCAGGTTAAAGTGGTCAGGTTGATAGATGGCACCTAAGGTAGTTAGGACCCTCTCCCGAGTTCGAACCTTCCCGACTGCAAAAGAGAGGAAAACGTATCCACTAACACATTGGAGCATCACTAGGGCCCAGTCAGCTGAAGTTTCTTTGTAACCAGACCTGAAGAACTGGAGTCTTTGGCTTGTTCAAAAGGTATTGCTGTTGGGCACTGTGCTGGTGCATTGTCAGGCTCGTTGAATGCATGTTGACGACGTTATCGTAGCCTTCTAAAGGATAATTACTGTGTGAACGTGGCTTCTGAAGTCGGGGGGAATTTCCGATGACC
>JADBJO010004263.1:158262-170762 GCA_016801955.1 Conus betulinus | reverse complement strand
AGCAAGCTCTGACTTTACAAAGAATGACGGAAACATATTTCATATTATTCAATCGTTCGAAATGTTGTTGTATGCTTTTCACCGCAATATACAGAGAAAAACCTTACCAGAGATGCTTATTAGTTTGTTTATTGGCTTGGTTAAGCCAAGACGAAAATGGAAACTAACAGTTGCAGTCTTTACACATCATTTGGTACACCCATGTTTTATCAATACCATTATGTAGGTGTAATTTTGTTTCTCAAGCTTACAAAGAAATATTGATACATTGGGGTTTTTGTTTGTGAGTTTGTTTGCTTTTTTTTTGTTTTTGTTTTTTGTTTGCTTTTTAAAAAAAAAAAAACTTTTTAAGAGCAGAGCAGAGAAATGAGCCATCAACTGTGATTATCCTAATCTCCCAAATCCAATTTATTTTTGCCTTTAATTCATTATTTAACGTTTAATTCACAGCTACGAAAACAAATATCAATGACGATAGCCACATACATGGATTTAATGGAAACAATGACCAAAATCAACATATATAACAATCATGTACTGATTTCACACACACACACACACACACACACACACACACACACACAGAGTTCCATTTTTCATTTTCCGTCTTTTGTCTTCCCTCTTCCCTAGGAAACAAACCCTTTTGCCCAAGACCACGTTGTGTACAGGTGGAATTTTTTCAGCATGTTCCACACATCTTCCAGGTGGTCCAGCAATCTGTACCAGTCTCTATCACGGAGTAGTATGTATCAGTCCAACAAATGCGAGTGACAAATCAACAAGAAACATATCTGTGTATATGTTCCAAGATACAGTACCCACACCAGAGAAAATAACACAAATCACGAGGCATGATCAGAAAAAAAAAAAGTCGTTCGCTTTATAAGGGCATATAATTATTGAATATTTTTTTCCTTCTACCTGAAGACAAATATACTCAAAAAGTGTTTCCCAATCTCACTCCACTAAGCACGTTCATGCCTTTTTCATTGTGGACCCGTATTTTTCATTGCAAACAGCACTGGGCACGAGCTTCTGAGGAATCTTGGTATTGGACCTAGGGAGGAAAAGTCTCGACCAACATTCGTTCCCCATTCATCTTGCACTCTGCGTCCAACGAGTGCTGTGATGGGACACGTCAGCTGCTTCCTCCATCTTGATCCTATTGAACCAAAGGGCTGGCACGGAAAGACTGGCTCATAGTCGTAAAGGACAACAGGTCCCATTGGTGGAGAAGTTGGGTGGGGACAGACGGCGGAATTTTTGTACTCCCAGTTCTTCTAGACCAGGGAGTACTTTAGAATGGGAACGAAGAAATGCTGTCTGTGTATCTGTCCGTCTGTCCGTGGTCAAAATGTGTTCCACTCGCTCCAGACAAAACTACTGGGCCGAACTTTCTGAAACACATGTAGATATGTTCATTATGGGTCACGAATAATGCCCGATATTTTAGTTTACCGTTATAGCCGTTACTAACGGCTGTAACGGCCTGTAACGGTTTTTC
This sequence comes from Conus betulinus, assembly GCA_016801955.1. Classification (NCBI taxonomy): domain Eukaryota; kingdom Metazoa; phylum Mollusca; class Gastropoda; order Neogastropoda; family Conidae; genus Conus; species Conus betulinus. The sequence goes on along the minus strand of JADBJO010004263.1, from coordinate 169,258 downwards.
TTCTCTATGGAATATCTCCGAAAGTACTTGGCCGATCTTTGTGAAAATCAGCAGGTCTGTTCATTATGGGTCACGGATGATGCCCGATGTTTTAGTTTACCCCGTTATTGCCATTACTAACGGCTGTAACGGGCCTGTAACGGTTTTCTTTCTTTATGGAATATCTCAAAAAGTACTTGGCCGATCTTTCTGAAAATTTGTAGATATGTTCATTATGGGTCACGAATAATGCCCGATGTTTTTAGTTTACCGTTATAGCCGTTACTGACGCCTGTAACGGCCTGTAACGGCTTTTCTTCTGTATGGAATATCTCCGAAAGTGCTTGGCCGATCTTTGTGAAAATTAGCAGGTATGTTCATTATGGGTCACAGGTGATGCCCGATGTTTTAATTAACCTGTTATACCGTTACCAACGGATGCAACGGCCTGTAACGGTTTTTCTGCTTTATGGAATATCTCAGAAGAAAGTGCTTGGCCGATCTTTCTGAAAATGTGTAGGTATGTTCATTATCGGTCACGAATAATGCCCTATGTTTTAGTTTACCGTTGTAGCCGTTGCTAACGGCTGTAACGGCCTGTAACGGTTTTTCTTCTTCATGGAATATCTCAGAAAGTACTTGGCCGATCTTTGTGAAAATTAGCATGTATGTTCATTATGTGTAACGAACAAAGCCCGATGTTTTAGTTTACCGTTATAGCCGTTACTAATGGCCTGTAACGGTTTTACTTCTTCACGGAAAATCTCAGGAAGTACAACTCCGGATACAGTAAGCCCCCCTTAGGACCCACTGACCCGTTTACTATAACCAGAGGTTTACTATAGGTTACATTGTTCATAATAAACTGCTTGTGGCTGTGTTTACTATAACCGATTATCATTTATAGCAAACTTTTGGAGCCTGAGTTTACTATAACCGTCTGCCACATAATAAACTTTTGAGGGATTAGTTTACTGTAACCGATTGTCGTTAACAAGAATTTTTTGGTTGTTGTTGATATAGCTTACTACACTTTAAGTGAAAAGAGGGAACATTTTTTTTTCTTCTGAGATTGAAAATTGGTTTCATTTATAGATACAGTGAATCACTGACACACCCTGACATGTCACTACAACCACTAGCATGATCCTTATTGTGATGGCAGCGGGAAAATCTGGTCCAGTTCCTGCAAACACTTCCCTTTTGGATAGCCATTCACCTGGCACATTGACCTGTGATAATGAGCGCTTCCCAGACCTGAAGTGGAGTGCATTGGTACAGGAGAGTAAAGAGAACAATTACATTACATTCTGGTGAACATATTGCTAAACAAAGTTAGTGCCAGGGCACATCCTTGTTTCACTCCATTGTACTCTGGGAAGGGGTCAGACACGTCATTTTCCACTAAGTGAGACTTCATATGAAGGCTCATATGATCCTGATAAACTTCAGTGGACAAATGAGTTTAGACAGTAGGCCTACATAACCCACAAACTCTCACTACTGACGGTATCAAAAGCTTATATAAGGCCAACAAAGAGAATGTAGAAGTTCTGGTTCTGTTCCCTGCACTTCTCTAGTCAGTAACATCATGGGAGTGCCATTAATGTCATGATGCACTTGCTGCTTGTCAGTGCAAGAAATAAGCAGATGAAATCCCATAATGTTTCACATGAATTCAAAACTTAATGCATGTTATCCTGATTTTTTCTTTTCTTTTCGAGTAAGTAAAAAATCTACCCTCATCAGTACAATGTACCAAACTCAGTAAATATGGAAAATCACTGGTTGAGTGTGTAACTGTTTCTCTCATCATGTGGGCACCCATACTGTACCTTTTGAGAGGACGAGACGTTAAAAAGCTGATTATGAACAGAAAATGTTAAAGGAGACAACAGAGTGACAATAAACAGTAACCATAATACGACACCTGTCTACTGTGAAGATAAGCCGCATTAATATTTAATTTCCGAATGGATTGGCCTCTAAACTGAGTGTCCATCTGTCATATACTTGCAGGTGGTGCGCACATCCGTTCAGAAAGATGAAAATGGCTGTCCTTATAAATAAATAAAAAAAAAAGCACATCACACACACACACACACACACACACACACACACACACACACACTCCACAAGTTTGCAAACACATGGATATACACACTTACACACACATAATAATGTGCGCATGCACACAGACATACACTGGAAAAAAGACACGTCATCAAGATGGCGGAGATAGCCAGCGGCAAAAACATTTAGCTGCAGAGTTTTTTCCGACAAAACCTCATACAATGAAACCTATGACACGATCCAGGAGTGCACGTCTCAGCTTTAGTACCTCAGGAAGTACAAGATCTCTGTCTAAAGCTGAAAGACGTTTGGCAAAAGATGACGACACGGAGAACTTTCAGACGGGTATCCCAGCTAACAAGAACGACTCGAGCCTAGGTTCAACGGGCTACGAAGATGCTGCGAAAGACAATAGTTCCGGCCCCAGAGCAGACAGAGATGACAGGGACTTCACCGCACTAACCCATACGGTCGGTGAACTTAAATCTGTCATTTTGAAACTGTCTGGGCAGATTTTTAGTCTTGAAAAAAAAAACTGTGCCGAACAGAAGCGACTGTTGGAAAAACTCGAAAACAGTCAAGCGAACCCTCGGTCAGCCAGCATCGGAACTCAAACCGAATCCCAGGTCCCCGCACATACGCTGAAGTGGTGACATCGACTTCGTCTGCAAACGAAGGCAGCAGGTTTACGGGCGATGGTGGTCTTATTGCCCGGGGGAAGAGGGCATCGTTAAAAAAATCAATGGTAGAAAAACAGACCACGAAGTCTTCCAAACGACGTGACGTCAATCCTACTAATGACGTTGACTCTTCTATGACATCAAACTCGGCAAAAGAGAAAGGAAGACTGAATGAAGATCATGGCCTACCAACAGTATCCGTATTCCACGACTCGGTCCTAAGAGGAGCCAAGCACACAAGACTAGGTCACTCGTATGGTTTTGCTGTCCAACCACAGAAAGCACATCAAGTGAAACATCTTCATGAACACCTAGAAAATGACATGTCAACAACGGAAAACCTCCTGACTGCATCGTCTTCCATTGTGGAATTAACGATCTAAAGAATGAAGAAGTGGAAGCTGTCAGTAAAAGTTTTGTTGATTTCGTCAAAAAATCATCCAACGCTACCCCAAGTCATACATTGTTGTGAGCAAAGCCACACCAGTGCGTCAGGCTGAGCTCGATTTTAAACGGCAGCTCTTCAATGCACTGGTCACAAAAGAACTGTTTGGTCAGACTGGTGTTTCTTTTGTCTCTCACGACAATTTCAACTATAACTATGGTAAAGACGGCATCCATTCCACCATGAAAGGCTCCAGCATCCAGGCGGTGAACCTTGGGCGACACATAACGGCAACTCTTCTGGGTGAAGCCAAAGAGAACAGCACGGGCTGTGGGCCTACTCCCAAGAGGATCCCAGTGTCGCTGTTACGGTCTACATCCCCATTTCTTGGAAGCTCAAAATCCCTGGTGGAACATGTGAAGTGGTTGGTGGATGGTTCGGATAATCAGTTTCCGACTTGCCTTTTTTTTTAACTGTCCCGATACTGGTATACCATTATGTTCAAAGCAGAATCTTGTAAATCGTCTGGTGGATTCGTATAGGTTTTGTTGTCTCAAGAACACTCGGCCAGTCGAATCGTATCTGTACCATTTGAGGACGTGAACATCGCAAAGACAGACTATACGTATTATTGTTTACTGCATTGTGTCTTTTTCTCAAACGTCATTGTTTTCCACACTTGTTTTGTTGTTGTTGTTGTTGTTTTCTTTTTCTCAAACGTACATAACTTTACTTTTAATAGTTATCTTGCTCATTTATTCATTTTCCAGTTCAAAACTTGCACAGTATTTTCTGGATATCATTCAGAAGATATCTAATCAATACATAATGAACATGAGTAACAAATCGAATATACACAAAGTACAAATCTGCAATGGAATTGCAGATCAATAGTAACAAACTTGGCATATCTTAAACACCACCTTGCCTTGAACCAGTATGAAGTCTTAATACTGCAGACTCTCAACGTCACACACCCCAAACTGCCTAATCTGCCGAACTATTATCCTCCAATACACGAAGTAGAGGATATGAATGAAAAGGTACAGACAGCAATGTATATTCGTAAAAGCTTAGAATATAGTTTTTGCGTATTACGAATATCGAAATCAACTTCAGAATTTCACTCATGCTCAGCAACAATAAAATTCAATAAGTCTCTGACACTAAATTGTATGTCAGTGTACCTGCCAAAAGGTCCCAACGAACATAACATTGAATGGCTCCGTACAATCAGGAACCAACAGAGTGGTAAATAGCTCATTGGCGGTGATTCTAACGCCCACTCACCATTTTGGGAAACTGAATGTTACACAGTAACAAGTAACCGCCTTGTAGAAAATATTGTAAACAGTCCATTTCATCTGTTAAAACGACGGCAGCGTCACAAGAATTCCAGTCAACTCAAAACACAGAGCAACAGCCAGAGACCTTTCCCTTATTTCTCCGGAGTTAGTACCTGCATGCTCCCGGGAAACACATAAAGATACATTAGGCAGTGACCATCTTCCTATTGTTATAACTCTCGAGAGAGAGCGCATGCAGTCAAATGATGGTGTGGAAGGTATCATACCAAGATATAATTATAAGGGAGCAGACTGGAGTAAATTCTGCAATATAATTGCTACACAAGACTTCCCTAATAATGATGATGAACATGTTGATGAATTATTTTTAACATTCAAAAAAGCATTTCTGTTAGCAGCTGACTCGTCTATACCTAAACTAAGAACTTTTAGATTTACTAATTACACTGGCAACGTTTGGTGGAATGAGGATTGTGAGAAGGCGGTAAATTAAAAAAAAAAAAAAAAAAAAAAAAATATATATATATATATATATATATATATATATATATATATATATATATAAACTCTACGTAAAAGATAGAACTGAAGAAAATCATGCTGCGATGAAGACTGCAAAAAATCATTGTAACAGAGTAGTTAACGGTGCCAAAAGAGAATACTGGCAATCTTTTTTGCACGAAACAAATTACTGGACATAGAGATTCAAAAAAAGGTCTGGAAAAAAAAAATTACGGACATGAAAAATGGAATTAGATTTCCAAGTTATCCAATAAGAAAAGGGCGACAATGACAAGGTTCCGTATGGAAAAAGCAGAAACCTTTGTTAGTATGTTTTCAAATAATAGCAGTGTAGAAAGACTATCATCACACTGTAGAGCCCATAGAGCAACGCTAAATTAGATTCGTTGCATGCAGATCCAGTTCCACAAAAGGACCATTATATTAATTCACCTATAACACTGACTGAAATTAAAATTACAATATGCTCATTAAACAACAACAAAAATGTTCAGTTGGTCTGGATGTAGTCAGCAATGAAATGTTATAACACATTCCTGAAAATGGTATTGCTTTTATACACAATTTAAAAAAAAAAATGCTGGGACAATGGTGTCATTCCACAGCTATGGAAAGATACTATTGTCACACCTATTCTTAAGGTTGGAAAACCTAAAAGTGACAACAATAGCTATCGCCCCATAGCACTTACTTCACATTCGGGTAAGCTGTTTGAGAAAATTATCCTAAATGGCTATTACATTACTGTGAAAAGAATAAAATTATACCTGTAAATCAAACTGGTTTTAGGAAATGAGGATCTGGCGTTGAACATTTAGTTAAACTATCTATAGAAATAAAGCGACAATTTGCTCGTAGAAAGAGCGTATTGGCAACCTTTTCTGATGTCAAAAAAGCATATGATCAGGTTTGGTATAGTCATCTCATTTACAAACTTAAAACAATTGGACTATCTGGAAATATCTACAGATATATCAACAATTTTCTAACAAACAGGTCAATGGTGACCAGAGTGGGAACAGCATACTCTGCCCCTAGGAGTCTAGACATGGGTATCCCACAAGGCTCAGTGATTGCACCTGTCCTTTTCAACATCATGACACATGACCTGCCAAAGGCGGTATCAAGCAAAGTAACTCTCATCCAATATGTAGATGATATATGCATGTGGATGGACGTAACCTTAAAAAGTCGACACCACAAAGAGCCAAAATTTACATAAGATTGTACCAGTTTGACCTTGATAACATTGAAAAATACATGTTTCAAAATTAACTATCTTTATCCCCTGAAAAAAAAAAAAAATAATATGATACTATTTAACTCTGGCAGTAATCCAGCAAAATTACCGATCTTAAAACTGCTTGGTGAACCTTTAGAATATAAACAAAACGTCAAGTTCTTGGATTAAATCTTACATCAACGCTGACATTGAATATGCATTTTGAGTATATTCTATCAAAGGCAAGACATAGCCTAAATCTTTTAAAGACCAGTAGTAGATTACCTTGGGGAATGGACCCTGGGGCGGTTGCATATACATTCTTAAAAGATGACTTAAGCAAAGTTTGCTTGGCGCCAAAGCAAACTTTGTAAAGATTTCCTTTGCGCATTTTGTCAATCGGTTGCACATACCATCTTTGTTGCGGACTTTAACTAAAATGTGGGTCAGGATGGTTATTTTTAGCATGGCTCCTTCATCGTACACAGTTTGTGCATACGTCACCAAAACGAACCAATGGAAAGTAACTCCCGCAAATGTGAATCGACAAGACAGCATGGCGGACAACGAAGAGAGAAGAAACGTGTAAGAACAGCAAATTTCACTGATTGTGAGATAAAAAAACGCTAGTGGAAAAAGTGTCAGACGTTCTGTTTGACAAGCTCAGTGCTAATATAACAGCAAAGAGAAAGGAGAGGCTGTGGGCGTCAATCACAGAGGCCGTGAATGCTCGCATCAAATTGCTCACGCACGGTGAAGCAATGCCGAAAGAAATGGTCGGAACTGCGCGGGAAGACCATCCATTGGTGAACAGAAGAAAAAAACATTCCTACTGGAGGTGGCCAATGGAGGATACACCCTGGTGGGTTGACACAGTCCTCCCCATTATTGGCGTGGACAACTGCGTCATTTCTGGAATACCTCAAGATTTACCAGGTAAGAATATTGAGTAACAACACTACACTTAGTATTTGTGAGCAAAGAGTATTTCAACTGGTTCTGTTTAATGTTTTATTTCTATTATTTTTTGTGTAATGGAAGTGGTGGGGGCGGGGGTGAGGTAGGCATTAAGTTACTTTTGACATGTGTTATGTGTGTGTGTGTGGCACTGTGTGTATGCATTCGGGAGTGTACATTCATGCATGCACTGTGTAACCCAATACTGTGTGTTGAGTCACAGCCGGATAAATACTATTTCTTATAGATCTTTAGCTTTAAGCTTGTTAAGCCAGATACTTTATTATCATCTGATGGTCTTGTTAAATTCGTTGATCATTTTTGTAAGACTTAGATTGTTGTACAATAGTCATTATAGTCTGATATGTTATATAGTGTTATGAAAAAAAATTCAAGTGGCTACATACATAGGCAATGACAAGGCTGGCATCATAATTTGATTGAAGCAGACCATAATCCAAATTCCTACACAGAAACTTGCGCAGGCCTCCAAATATGCTAAAGTTGAATAGTAGATCAGCTTGGTTCAGTAAATTACCAACACTTGAATCTTAAAGTTTTTACTGCATTTTAGGCATTGTTTTGTTGTGAAGGTTAAAGTTGACATTGATTTTGATTTAAATTAACTGATATTTATTCAACTGTGTTATTTACATACATGCTGTTTAAGCCTCAATATTTTCCCATCCCATGCGGAGTCAGACTACTACTTATGCAATTTCCTGGAATAGGGAAGTTAGAAATATAGAGTATTGAACAGAACAGCCACAATATAGTAGCAGACACTGAAATATAGAGCCTCCTACATGTCATGAAATTAGTACTTTCATCAGATATTTCCCCTGCAAAATTTATTTGTATACATCAAGTCAAGAAACCCAGTGTTTCAGGATTTCACTGCCCTTTGTATTTGTGTATAGCTTAAGCAACTGAATCCTTGAGTATGCAAAACTTGACATAATTTTTGTTTTTTCAGGTGGTGGTGAATCACAGGTGGAAGTGGTACCAGAAGATGCTGCTGAAGGGAACCATTTCAACCCAGAGCAGTTCTTGGACGATGGCCTTGGTATGTGTTAATCAGAGACAGTGCAAACATGCATGTAGTGAGGTAGTTCTAGTTGCAAAGTGAGACGACTGCAGGCGGAAATCTAAACAAATCTTAAATAAATGTCAGCGAACCGCCCAGAGAAACGTGACAAACGAGTCACAAGACAAAACACAACGCGTTTCGACCTCTTAGATCTTCTTCAGGTGAAACAAAAACGAATGAAATAACGAAAATGGACTTAGCTTTGATCGCTTCAGATCGCTACTGAATGCTCTTGGCGTCAAATACAGACACACCACAGTCCATAACTCTGTGGTGTTCTCATCACCAAGGGTTCAGAAAAGATCCAACAGCACCCCGAAAGCAGTCGGTCGGTGAAAGGTAGTGAAATGAAACAAAACAAAAGTGTTCGTTGCCTATTTCAGTTTCTGGATTTAAAACAATAACAAATGTTCCTCATTCTTAATACATTCCTGGCCCATTTTCACTGAGTTTGTGCTTTTGCTTCCCTCACATGTTCACACAAAAAAATGGAAGTTTTTCTCTTCTTTTCCTGTTTAAATCTGCTAAGTTGAGGTCAGTCAGTGGGAATATTATTCCCCTAGTGAGCTATATAAAATATGTTGCTTTAGGTAATGTGGGATGTAAAGTTAGTATTCATTAAACTGATTTCCTGAAGTGGTGGAAGATTGAAACATCAAGAGTTAAGCATTAAGCTTTTTCACACACAAAAAATTTGCATATGAAATATTGTAGAAGCAGTTCACTTCTTAGTATTACTATTCTTATTATTAATAGAACATTTAGTACACCTTATGAATGCTCTTGGTCTTTACAATATAATTACAACCAAGTTAAAAGAAAGTGCATTCTTTGTCTTTACAGTACAATTTCTTTACAATGAAATTACAAGATTTCATCTAATTAACAAAAAAAAAAAGTGGAAAATAAAAAAGAAAAACAAATGCAAGTTAAAAAGAAACAAACAGCAAGATACAACATGCATGCTGCACCCAAATGCTTACACCACATCCAGTTTGTACATGTGCAACACAGACAACAGTTCTAAAATTCACATTCTATGGGAATCTGATGCTACATTGACAAGCAGAGAAAAATGATATAGCATCATGTTACTGGCCAGCCTGAGACCATATACCTATCAACAGCAAAAGTCACCAATGACAATATGAAGCAACAGTTTCGTACTTCTTGAAAGCATATTGTCTTGTACTAAGATCTGATCACCTACTTTTTTTTCTTTCTCTTTCAGAAACTGTCTTCAACATTTCAGTTCAATACTGGACGCGAGCTTTACTGGTCCTGCTGTCAGAAATGGAAAGTCGCATGCTGCAGCACTGGCACTTCACAGGTCAAAGAAGTCGATGGATCCAGCGCTGGGAGAGAGCCCGTAAAATGTCTGAAGCCGTTGCAAAGAAAAACGTCCGTGAAAGGTCCCACAGACAGACAGAAAAGGAAATGAGGACTTGAGAATGATGCTGGCCAGGAAGCAACAAAATGAAAAAAAGAAGTCAAACAAACAAAAACAAAAAAAACTGTGGAACTGGGGGGGAGAAATCCACAGAGTGCAGTTAGAAGCAAAGAAATTACCAGTCGAAGCAGAAACATTACAAGTCGAAAAAGATAAATTACAAGTCGAAAAAGATAAATTACAAGTCGAAAAACAGGTTTTAGAAATGAAAAAGGCCAATGAAATGCTGAAGAGAATGAATCCCTATTATCAGGCACTTCACTTAGAAAGACAGTTAAATGTCCAAAGTGATTCAGGGTGCAAACAACTGGTGAGGTGCATGAACATCCCTCTGAACATGCCACCTGTGCCTCCAGAAGAGGAGGGAGGATGTCCACACAGATGAGTACATCGATGTGCTCCAAGTCAGTTTAATGCATGTTTGTCTCCACCCTGACCCTCTTTCCCTTATCCCTCCCTCCCCCTCTCTCTCTTTTCTCTCTCTCTCTCACACACACACACACAAACATACAGAAGTGTTATATCTCAGTTATATGCACCTTTTTTTTCTTCAACCCCATTCCCTTCTCCTCTCTCTCTTGCACACACATATATGTATATCATGTTTAAAACTCAGTTTAATGCATGTTTGCATGTCTTTTTTCTTGAAATAAAGTTGAAAGCTTGCTTTTACTTGGAATCAGTTTTGTGCTTTCTTATCACCGAATAAGAAAATGTATTAAGGTTGAAAATATCAATGCCTTTGTTGTGAATATCCAGGGCCCACAGTTCTGAAGGCAGAAAAATTTTGTCCCCTTTGTAGCCTCACAGTAACACGGGGAAAATCATTCAGTCAAGACTAGAGCATTACATTAAATCAACATTCATATTTCCCACCTCGGATGTACCGAAAAAAGAGTGGCTGCAGACAGGAGGGGAAAAAAACAGGTTTTGAAGACATGCTGATTGTATCCAGATTCAGAATGTCTGGCTCGTATGATTAGCTAGTATCAGGTGATAGTATGTTAAAGATAATAAATATTGCGGGAAAACCCATTGGAAAAAACCATTTCATTTAAACTCTTAAACTCTAAAGCCTGTGATTGACTGCCATGACCCTTGTCTCACAGACATGAACAATTAAGTTTGACATGAACAATTCAGTATGCTATATTATACTTTTACTGTGACTATGACTCTGTGTGTGTGTGTGTGTGTGTGTGTGTGTGTGTGTGTGTGTGTGTGTGTGTGATGTGTAGGTGTGTGTGTGTACGCATGTGTGTGTGTGTGTGTGTGTGTGTGTGTGTGTGTGTGTGTGTGTGTGTGTGTGTTTAGTGTTTGGGCATTGGTGC
>JADBJO010004263.1:135762-153262 GCA_016801955.1 Conus betulinus | reverse complement strand
TAGCCAGTAGAAAAAATGGAATGATGATAGAGTGAGAGATGGATAAATAGAGAGAGTGAGAGAGAGACAAAGAGAGAGAAAGGGAGGGAGGGAGGGAGGGAGACACACACACACACACACACACACACACACACACGGTGACACACACAATGAGTGAATGACACACATGTGTACACTTCTTGCTCTTCTAAACGCAAGTGTGCGATCTAGCAGCATGAGCCAGAATAATCCTCTTTCATCCATGTTGAAGACATCTTTTTTTCTCATAGTTATTGAGAGCGGGCAACAGGATATCACTAACCCAATTATCTGTGATCGATTCATCTACACTGTTCCTTTTCTCCACTTACTTTTCTGTATGAAATGTTGTGGCGTATGTTGAAGCGCCTGATCCAACCTTCAGAACAACACCATTCTGTCAAGCCCAGATCTTTGCCAAACTGTTCGGCTTTTGATTTCAAAATAGCGCCGGAGACAGACATGCTGTTCACCCTTGTTTTCTTTGAACCAGTCCAAAAGGGCATTCTCAATCTCGGGCTGCGTTGCACGTCTGTCATGTTTGCGTTTTGAATTGCAGTCCCCCTTACAAACTTTTTCCTTCAAACTTTCCCTGTTTTTCACAATCACACTAATTATTGCTTTAGAATTTCTAAACTCAGGGGCTAACTCGCTTTGCTTCTTGTTGTTTTCCTCAACTTGTTTGATTAAATCTATTTTTCTTTTCAGTGACAGAGTCACACGTTTGTGCGCCATTGTTTTGTCAAACGGAAAACTTTGGGACCAGGACCAAGAAAAACGTTTACTGTAAGCAGTTGTTTACTATTGCCGGCATTTACTATTTGCGGAGTTCACTACAACAGCATATCCAAGGGAAGTAAGGTGGTGGGAAGCTTCAGAGACTTGAAAATGAGTTTCATATAAAGGATGTTTATTATTTCCGATGTTTACCATATCCGGCTAAAATTAACAGAGACTAAGAAGGCGTGGCACCGGGTCCCAAAAAAACGTTTACTGTAAGCGATTGTTTACCTTAACCGGCGTTTACTATATCAGGAGTTCACTATACTTGGCCGATCATCGTGAAAATTAGCAGGTATGTTCATTATGGGTCACGGATGATGCCCGATGTTTTAGTTTGCCGTTATAGCCGTTACTAACGGCTGTAACGGCCTGCAACGGTTTTTCTTCTGTATGGAATATCTTTGAAAGTACTTGGCAGATCTTTGTGAAAATTAGCAGGTATGTTAACTATGGGTTACGAATGATGCCCGATGTTTTACTTTACCGTTATAGCCGTTACTAACGGCTGTAACGTTTTTTTTTTTCTTCTTTATGGAATATCCCAAAGTACTTGGCCGATCTTTGTGAAAATTAGTAGGTATGTGCATTATGGATCACGGATGATGCATGATGTTTTAATTTACCCCGTTATAGCCGTTACTAACGGCTGTAATGGCCTGTAACGGTTTTTCTTCTTCATGCAATATCTCAGAAAGTTCTTGGCCGATCTTTCTGAAAATTTGCAGGTATGTTCATTATGGGTCACGAGTAATGTCCGATGTTTTAGTTAACCGTTATAGTCGTTACTAACGGTTGTAACGGCCTGTATTTTTTTTTTTCTTTATGGAATATCTCCGAAAGTGCTTGGGCGATCTTTGTGAGAATTAGCAGCTATGTTCAATATGGGTCATGGATGATGCCCGATGTTTAGTTTAGTTTACCCCGCTATAGCCGTTCCTAACGGTTGTAACGGCCTGTAACGGTTTTTCTTCTACATGGAATATGTCAGAAAGTACATGGCCGATCTTTGTGAAAATTAGCAGATATGTTCATTATGGGTGACGAATAATACCCGATGTTTCAGTTTACTGTTATAGCCGTTACTAACGGACTGTAACGGTTTTTCTTCTTCACGGAATATCTGAGAAAGTGCTTGGCCGATCTTTATGAAAATAGCAGGTATGTTCATTATGGGTCACGGGTGATGCCCGATGTTTTAGTTTGTCGTTATATCCGTTACTAACGGCTGTAACGGCCTGTAACGGTTTATCTTCTTTATGGAATATCTCAGAAAGTACTTGGCCAATCTTTGCGAAAATTAGCAGGTGTGTTCACTATGGGTTGTGGATGATGCCCAATCTTTTATTTTACCGTTATAACTGTTACTAACGGCCATAATGGCCCATAACATTTTTCTTTCTTTATGGAATATCTCAGAAAGCACTTTGTTGATCTTTATGAACATTTGAAGGTATGTTCGATATTGGTTACGAATGATGCCCGATGTTTTAGTTCACCGTTATAGCCGTTACTAACGGCTATAACGGCTCATGACGGTTTTTCTTCTTTATGGTATATCTCAAAAAAGTGCTTGGCCGATCTTTCTGAAAATCTGTAGGTATGTTCATTAGATGCGAGGGATTATGCCCGATGCTTTACTTTACCGTTATACCTGTTACTAACGGCTGTAATGGCCCATAACGGTTTTTTGTTTTTCTTTTTTATGAAATGTCTCAGAAAGTACTGGCCGATCTTTGTGAAAATTAGCAGATATGTTCATTATGGGTCGCGAATCATGCCTGACGTTTTAGTTTATCGTTATGGCCGTTAGTAACGGCTATAAGAACCCATAACGGTTTTTCTTTTTTTTATGGAATATCTCTCAAAGTACTTGGCCAATCTTTCTGAAAATTTGTAGGTATTATGTCAGAAATTACGTGGCCGATATTTCTGAAAATTGTAGGTATGTTCATTATGGGTCACGGATGATGCCCGATGTTCAAGTTACCGTTATTAGCCGTTACTAACGGCCCATAATGGTTTTCTTCGTTAAGGAAAATCTCAGAAAGTTCTTGGCGGATCTTTCTGAAAATTTGTCAGTATGTTCATTATAGGTCACAGATGATGGCCGATGTTTACCCAGAATAGCCTTTACTAACGGTCGGACCAGCCCGAGACGGTTTTTCCTCTTTATGGGATATACCATGCATATTCAAGATAAGATGGGAGTACGTGTGTATATGCTTTGCATCTTAACTTTTTTGTTATTTTTAACTCACTGTCTTGGGTTTGTGAAAAATAGAAAAACGAACTCTACCTTGTTATGCTTTCTCACACAGCTGTACCGCATCTTTGTTTCAATCAAGGGGGAAAAAAAACAACAACAAACAGAAAATGAGGCGTGCATACACATTTTCTCTTTTTGCCTTTGATTAAGATCTTTTTACGTTTTATTCTACTGTTTTCGTGTGCTTTTTACTTTTTTTCGTTATTTATTTCATATGCATTTAGCTCTGACTATGCGAAATCGTGTTCTTTTCTCAGAGCGTATTTCCATACTGTCATTGTTTTAATGACGACAGTAGACAAACTCTGTCGGCCCGTGATCAGCTCGCTGTCGTCGTTTCATAGCAGCCAGCAGTGGGCGGTCACAGATCCAACAGACAGGCAAACATCAACCAGTCACTAAGTTATCAACCATCCACCAACAATTTGTGGATCATGTTGGCTTTGCTAATGACACAGGTTGAAGCGGAAACTACATTCTAAAGAATATCTAGTCTTATTTGTGTGGAAACAAAATGAAAGAGGCGTAACAATTGAGTGGGAATCTCCATTATCAGGCAATTTGGATTCGACCTTTCAACAGTGATAGGGCAGTTTCAGACTGGGGACGGTCATGACATCATCATGTTGAACACACACACACACACACACACACACACACACACACACACACACACACTCACACACACACACACACACACATACGCGCGCGCACTCACACACACACACACACACACACACACACACACACACACACACACACACACACATACACACGCGCGCGCGCGCGCGCACGCGCGCGCGATTAAAATGTAATTTCTTTTAATATTTTTGGCCAGTGAAATAAGTACGTACAATGGAGTAGACGTGCCTCAAAGGCTTCCGGCACTAGAATTAAAAGAAAGAGGCAGGAGAATTTTAGCTACTTTCAGAATGTGGGATGGCCAATAATAACTGTCTGCTTATCAACAGCGAGCTGCAGTGTGTGGAACATACCTCTGGCATGGAGGACAACAAGAACCCCAAAGTCTGCTTCCTGTGAGGCCAGCTGAAACAGGACAGGACGGAGCCAAGACAGACCTCTCTTGAAATGAGATGCAACAGTCAAGCAGGAATTCAAACAGGGACATGTTGTTGGCTCAAATACCAGCAGTGCAAGGGGCAATATTTCTGAAAGCTTGGGGCCATTTAGAATATCGATGCGGTCCAGCCCCAAAAGAGTGTGAGGAGATCAAAGCCAAAACGCTCGTATAAGAAGCTGGTGTGGTGGGGGTGGGGGGTTGGGGGGGGGGGGGGGGGGGGGGGGGTTGGGGAGACCATGAATTTGGGAACTTCAAGTCCCTCTGCACCGGTGTGTTCAGCCGATATATTCCAATGAGGCAATACTTCCTGTGAGAAGGCAACGTTACCGTTTGCAAGCCCTCTTCCTCCTCATTTTGGTACAGCTACTGCTATCACAGAAAGTTATCAATCAATTCGATTTGTTATTGAAAAAAAAAACAAACAAAAAAACAAAAAACCCGTTGCTTTTTCCCTACTGTATGATCATAGTTTGAGTATCAGTTTGCTGTGGAAGTGAGGGAATGAAAATTATCGTGTTTGGATCATTGGAAAATGTATTCTGATCCCTGTTGTTGACACGTCAAGCGATGATAATGTGGAAAAAAGAATCTTTTCTTTATAATAAGAGACATGTGGAAATGGTTCCTTTACCTGTAATAATTGTATTCTTGGTTTTGTAAAAGGGTTATGTAAGGAAATCTTTGTTGTATTCTTCAATGTAATCAGTCCTGGTGCGAATCGATCAATTTCTCTATTGTAATGCACACCTTGTTTTCAAATTTAGTAGACTTTACAGTGGGTATTTTCCCCAAACTCTAGTGAGATGTATTATGTGAAGAGTGACTGCTAGCGACAAGACACGGACAATTATATAGGTTGCAAGCTAGGTACCTAATGTATTATGCAGTTCCCAAGGTGTCAGTGAGGCCCTGAATCCCGGCCTGGCAGTAACTGGTTACCAAGGGGTATGGGGTGCAGCGCATGTCTTCTTTCTTCTTCTTCTTCTTCTTCTTTTTCTTTTTCTTCTTCTTCTTCTCATAATTATTATTATTATTATTATTATTATTATCATCATCAATATTATTGTTGTTGTTGTTAATGTTGTTATATTGCCATCGTCATTGTTGTCATTCTTCTTCTTCTTCTTCTTCTTCTTCTTCTTCTTCTTGTTAACATCATTGCTGTTGTTGTTGCTGTTGGTTGCGGTTGTTGTTATTATTCTCATTATAATTGTTGTTATTATTATTATTATTATTTATGTTATCATCATCATCATCATCATCATCGTCATCATCATCATTATCATCATCATCTTCATCATCATCATCATCATCATCATCATCATCATCATCATCATCGTTGTTTTTTTTTTCCTGGTTGTTAAAGTTGTTACTGCTGCTGCTGCTATCAATTTTTTTTTTTTAAATATGATTATTAGATGATGATGATGATGATGATGATGATGATGATGATGATGATGGTGATGATGATGATAACGATGATGGTGATAATGGTATTGTCTCACCACTCAGCAGCCTCGTTTTCATGTCACATATATTGTGTGCCCAGTTTAAGGACACAGATGCCTCTCCATCATTTGTGTGTGTTGAATGCCTTTTCTCCTCACGCCAAAGAGTCCAAAACGCACAGTGGTCGTTTTGTCGTTAGGTTATTCTTTTATTTCTCGGGACAGCATTTCTTATCACATTTCTGGCATCTTTAAAGCATGCGTACAGACCGTGACTGCAGTTCTCCTTGATGATCTGTTGCTGTCTTGCTGTCTGGTCACTAGCAACCCTGACACGGTCCTGGTTCTTCATGCGTAAGCACTTCCATGTGATCAGACCATAGGGCGAATCAGGCGATCATGGGACAGGGCTTGCCTGTGTTGACCCTATTGCCAAGATAACTGAAGTTGATGCAGTGGGTGTGGATGATGTCACTGAACAATTTTTATATGGTCCCTCCCAGGTACGACATTCTTTATAACGTCCACTTTGTTTTCCGCACATGACGTGCATGTCTTAACAGCTGTCTCTGTGATGCCAAAGAATTATCTCCTCTAGATAAGGACTCTATGCTGTCAATCTTCTCGACGTGTGTGTGTGTGTGTGTGTGTGTGTGTGTGTGTGTGTGTGTGTGTGTGTTTTTCTTCTTTGCCCCCATTTCTTCTAAACTCTCCTCCACTGCTGACATGGCCTTTCTCGCCCTTTGACTCTTTCCTGCACACCACCTAGCTTCTGTTTCTTGTGCACAAATCTAAAGCGTCCAGCCTAGAACTCCTAGAGTACCCGGGGCGCTGTTCACTAACACAATCACAAAGGCTGCGTATATTGCTGTTGTTGGTGAAAGAAGCTCTCAAATCTTCGTTCACCCCCCATTGAATTGGAGAAACGCATAAATAAATGAATAATTGAATAAAGAAGTAAATGTATCCATAATGTAAATAAGCAAATCAAAAGCTGTTCAAAACTTCCAATGAAGTGCAATGTTCATGATGATGATCGACTCTATCTCCACGTCAAGGGTTTGACCCCACATGCTCAGCGCACAACAAGACGTGAGCAACAATGACATCTAAAAATACACGCCATGCATAATCCAGTTTGCTTATGCGTTGTCGAGGCTTTTTTTTTTCGGCAGTTTCAGTGCTGGCCTGACCCTTCCAAACATAAACGTCCAAACCGTCCATAGCAAGTGGTCCCACAGCGTTGAAATGTTGCTGTCGACATGCATTGACCATAGATGTGCACCGGACACAACATTGATTAGTATAACCGAAGCAGTTCAGAAATAAATAAGAAACTTATAAGCAAAAAGTGCCGGGATAAACTAAAAGCAACACGCAAAGCTGAAGTAATTTGATGGTTAACTCCTAGTAGGGGAGAGAGAGAGAGAGAGAGACAGAGAGACAGAGACAGAGAGACAGACAGAGACACGCGGCGTGTGTGTGTGTGTGTGTGTGTGTGTGTGTGTGTGTGTGTGTGTGTGTGTGTGTGTGTGTATGTGTGTGTGTGTGTGTGTGTGTGTGTGAAGGAAATTCTGTTTAAGTGTTCACATACCATTGCATACAGATTTCCAATACCATATTATTGAATTACAATGTCTAGCTTTTAAGGGCACATTTATATTCTCTCTCTCTCTCTCTCTCTCTCTCTCTCTCTCTCTCTCTCTCTCTCTCTCTCTCTCTCTCGTCTCCACATCTCTCTCTCTCTCTCTCTCTCTCTCTCTCTCTCTCTCTCTCTCTCTCTCTCTCTCTCTCTCTCTCTCCACAAGTCATTTGAGATGGTGAGTCAGTGGACCTCGTTTCTCATACGTTGAAAACAGAGGGTCATACCACTGCATTAAAACAAAAGGACAAACGCGCCAGTGTTGTTTTACCATGACGCATTGTGCATCGCTGATATCCAGGCAGAACGGCGATGCCCCCTGTGAAACCAAAAAAAAAAAAGAAAAAGGGGTTGACGGTGGGGGGTGGGGGAATTGGTTTGCATGAAGTTTGAACTCGCATGGAAAACTCAGGTTTAGCGTGTGCTTCCTCTACATTGGTCGTTTTTCTTTTTGACTAGTGAATTGTGCTCTTGGACAAAAAATGAGATTGCTTGGCTCCTTTGGCGAAGGCAGCGAGCAAGAGCGAGCAAGAAAGAAGAAAAGAAGAGAAAAGGGGGAGTTTACTGTTGATTCTAGGGCGAGTTTGGGATGAGTGAACATGTTGACGTGATGGGTGTGTCTTAAATTTTTAAATTATTTCGATCGTAATCGGAATGATTTCCAAATTTTACCATGTTCACATATTCCCTAGATAAGATGTTGATCATGTGATTGATCATCATAGAGTATTTCATTTATTTTACTTACTTAGTGTCTTGTCCTTCTAGGGCGAGCACCCTGTATTTGGCAACATGACAGCCCCTTCTCGGCCTTTGGAGTGATGTTCGCTGCCCAGGAACATTTTGATTTTGTCTCGAAGAAGAAATGATGGGAAGAACCCAAATACCTCAGTGAGTGAGAGCTGAGGTTTGTGAGTCCATATTGACTTGTTTGTGTGGGGCGGGGTCAGTAGCTGGTGACCCAGAGAAAAAAAGAAAAGTGAACGGACAGTGTATGTGTGCCGAAGGTGATGTATGTTTGATGTAATTCTCTGGGATATTGTGGACTGAATTATACGTATTGGCAAAAGAAGAGACGGAAAAATCAAGCTCCAAATGAAGCTAGGCGCAGAAAGAAAGAAGGCATTTTTTTTTTTCAGGTAAGAACTTTAACATTGTATTCTGATTTGTTTTCTTGAAAGAACGGGCGTGCCGGGCGCATGATAGTCTTTGTATGTGAGCGTGTATGTAGAGACTACCATGTGACAAGAACTGACGCTGATTTCCATCGTTGACAACTGGGCACTCGGTGTAAATCTAAGCATTATCTCCCCTCTCAGACTTCTCACATCTGTGGCATCAATTGATGTGTAGAAACAAGATGTCTCACTGGTATTTTTATGATTATGAATGGGTTGATTTGAATCAACCATTTGCAGATGCTGCCGATCTGATCTATGAAATCAGCTTACCTGTTGTATTATATGTTTGGAATCTTCGGAAATTATATGATAATTGTGATTATTTTTCGTCTTCCTGCATCCAGTTCGAGTGTTCTGTTCCTAGTACTGGCCTGTTGTTCTGACCAGTTAATGCTGATACTGCGGCCTCTTCATGAATGGCTCTACTTTGCGTTTGATGTGCCGTTCATTTTAAGCCAAGGTTCTGTGCTGTGTAAAGTGTACGCATTAATGTCGAACACGGCTTACGTTTTGTCTGCATGGACTCTTGCGACACTCACCATACAGAGAGCAGCAGCTGTCCTGTGGCCACATCGTGTTAATGCTGTGTGGACGAAGACAACGTCACAAGCTATTGTTGGAACACTGATTGTCGTTCTCATTCTGATTCATTGTCACATTCTCTACGGATATGATTTTGATGAAGTGCGTTGTGATTACTATTATTCTAAGTGTTGTGAGGTTGCATCTCGAACATACATATGGTTCTACGAGGTTACTCTGGCCTTGGGTGGTGTTGACTGAATCGTCTCTGCTGCCATCTGTGCTGTTGGTAGTCAGCAACAGCGTTCTTCTCTGGACTCTTGTTAGGTCTGCCAAGACAGGCAGCCATCTCTCTGTACAACGCACTGCTCAGGATTCAAAGACAACAGAAGGCGTCTTCATTGACTGTGACCTTAGTCACTGCAAGCGTTTCCTTTTTTATCCTGACTACGCCAGCAGCAATACATTACATCGGGCGTTATTTTGTTAATCAAGACGATCCGATTGTAAACGGAAAATACCTGGTCTTTCAAGTAATCAGCTATGTCATATGGTACTCTAATAGTGCTATCAACTTTTATTTGTACTGCTTGTCGGGCAGCAAGTTCAAAACCGCGTTTTGTAACATGATACTAGACATTTTTAGCTTATTCCAGTGCGCATAAAAATCTAGTGAAAGGATATGAATCAGTTACAGGCTATACAACTGAACGAAATCCAGAAAAAAGATGGGATAATAACCCACTACTCAGAGAAATGGAACGCAACATTCACACAGAGTGCTTAGGTAATATTTTGAATGGATATACGATAGTAAAAATAATGCGAACGGAGGTTCTTTTTTTTCTTATTTCTTTGCTTGCTTGTGTGCCTGTTTATGAGCATGTGTGTATGTGTGTGTGTGTGTGTGTGTGTGTGTGAGCGCGCGGGAGCATGTGTGTGTGTGTTTGTGTGTGTGTGCACGCGCGCATGCTCAGTTATTTCAGGACTCACCAACATCTGAACTTTAACTGGAAGATGAGTACTATTCAGTGGTAACTGAATGACATTCCACGTGCAAAGTGGAAAAAAAATGGCCAGAGAGACTAAGTACAAATCCATTGATGAATTTTCCTGATCAGACCTCAAGGTTCTCATGTCTCCCCTATGTTATAAAATGTTTACACTAAAGTCTTTGCAGACCTCAACAGAAACAGAATTGCTTGAGAGTTGACTCCAGCAGATGACGGTCTGATCCACAAAACATCAAAGAATGCTCAAGAATGAAGGAAAGCAGTTGAGCAACAGTTGAACAACATTGCTCAGTGGTGTCAAGAAACTGGATCGTCCATCAGTGCCATAAAATTCCAGACATTAGTCTGCACTCTCAGCAACAGGACATCAGGACAAGTACCCTCACCAGTATCCTTCAGCGGAATACCAATTGAATCAACTGACAACCTACGCTATTTGGGCGTAGGCTTTGACAGAGTGCTAACCTTATAAAAGGATGTTGAAACTATTTTTTTGTTTTTTTTGTTTTTTGTTTTTTAATTATGAAAAAAAAAGGGCCTTTCTGCCATGGAAGCAATGACAACCAAAAGGTATTGAACAGTACCATCTGTACCGACTGTATTACGCGCACTTATGCTCAGTGTGATTGATTATAGGTTAGGGTTTACGACACTGTCCATAAGCAATCTTCTTAAATCAAAAAGAATTGAAAATGAAACGATGACACCGATCCTGGGAACAATGAAGGACACGCCAGCTGAAACTGTGCAATACTCGCTGATTTAGTAAGGTACGCAGCATTCGGTTGGAGTTATTGACGTGCAATTATTTCATCATAGGAGCAAGAGTCACCCGACTTGTTTCTTATTTACTTTCTTTTTTTTTTTTTTTTTAAGCCTGTTTTTGGTTTATGCCCTTCTATGCTTTTACCTCATCCGAGCGTTTGTCTCCTCGAAATTGTACCGGGAACTTACGTGCTGGGCTGACCACCTAAGCCGTCACCACAACTCAGCCTTGTGCCCTAATGCCTAGAGAAAGGCATCTTCTTCTCTTCACTGGCTTTTTAATGGTTATTAAGTATCCGTAACGGGTCATTAATGGTCTATAATGGTGCGATATTCACCAAACGGTATCCCCAAAGCTAACCGAAGCTGATAGAATGGGGGAGGGGTGGTGGAACACCCTGGACGAGTTGCTTCCCATCGCCTCTTTGCATTGTCAACTGATCTCAAAGCTCTTGAAAAAGGGAGAAAGAGTCTTGAAGATGTGTGTATATGGCATAATATGAATACGTGTGTCGACAAGAAGACTACTTACAACACGTTACATTTTCGATTCAATAAAATAAAGAATCAACAAAGTTACAGCATTCTTTTTCTTCTTCAACAACCCATGCTCCCAAACAAAAGGACGCGGTACTAAGATTATGACAAGGCAGAAGGTAGGCTATACTTCAAAGTGCACGAATGTGTTTGTTGGAAAGAGTGCTTGCACGATTTTGTTATGTGTTTATATATAGGGCATGATTTGTACTTCTTTTCTCGTCCGTAATTAAAAACACAAGTTCTCAACTCATAATACAGAGTCACCATTGTTGGGGAAATAATACGACGATATGACCATGTCATTTGCAGAATCCGTCCATGAAGTCGTTCAGATGCACATGCATTATGAGCATGAATCAACGTAATTCGTGCTTGAGCATTGGTATATCCGAGCATTCAAATAAAACGAACATCACTGTTCACTTCCTTTGTGTGCGATTCACTCTTATAGAATGTCTGAGTGAATGCAGTGAGTGGGCCCTGACCCGAAATGTTGAAACGAAGGACAATAAACTGGGGATAGATCAAAGAACCACAGCATACAGCAACACAAGAAAGCACATTTAACAAGTGCTTTGCCTACAGTCATGATCATATTGGGGCATGGTTTCTGTCTTCAAGTCATAAGATTTCCAGTTCTCATGTTTAAAACTTTCAATGAATCCAAACCTCGCAAAGTCCAATGAGACTTAGTGAACACTGGCGCCGTTAAGTCAAGACTTGCACGAGTAAAAAATAACTAATATACTCAGAGGAAGCTACTTTGCATTCTCGTAAGACATAGATACAGTCACGTGACTCTTACCATGCAGATGCTTATGCCCTATTTGGAAACCGTCACAGATTGCCGGCTCCTTCTGGTTTCAAGAAGAGAGTGGGACGCAGCCTCCAAACAGTGCCAATTTTTTTCATGGTTTATATTCCTTGCAAGCATAATCACAGAGTGTACTTTCTGTCCCGAATATGATACGTGATACAGCAATTTCCTTCTAGGCTATGTTTACATCATTCCCCATGAACGCCGTGCCAAAAGTTATTTTCTTTTATAGTTCTCACTCTATCCTTTCCATTCCTTTCGTCCATAACTGTATACAATTGTTAACGTTTGGTGAAAAGCATAACGTGAGCTGGCGTTTGTGTTCGATGGGACAGGCTGTAAATCTCGATAGCTGTATCACGAAACGCAGTATGGAATTTCCTACCAGTAAGGCAATACAAATAGGAGTTTACAGTGGTGTTAGTATACCACATTATTTTGTTGAGGGTTCCAAAGAAGACAGATTTGTCGTAGAGAATCGGATCGTCTGATCAATATATGGAATTGTAACAACATATATTGCTAAAGGTGCAGTCAGAAGAAAACAAAAACACACTTACAGTGACCAAGGTCACCGTCAATTGAAGTAATGTTAATGCATCTCTCGTGTTATTTGACAGACACACACATTTCCTAATCTCTACCTTTTAAATTGATATCAAGAGATTAGGTGATAATTTTGTTAAGTTGGGTTGTGCACATAAGGTGAAATGACGATTTTGGTAACCACAGCGGACAGAGGCCTTCAAACAAATGAATAGCATGCAGGTTTTACATGGCAGAAAGATGCGAATGAAAACCAGTATTTCAACGACAGCTGCACCAACACCTCCACTTCCATCGATTCCAACCATGACATCGGCGCAAGTAACGGTACAGTAGAAAGAAACTCGTGGAGAGCGTGGCAGCAGAGAGTCCTCAGAAGAGAAGCCCCCTTCAAGCAAGTGTTTCGGCCCTTATCTCCTGACACTCTAGGGGGGGGGGGGGGGGGGGGGGGGGGGGGGTGGGCCACACCCGGTTTATACTCCGGATGTCCCTCTGCTGCCCCTTTTTTTACAAACTTGGGACGAGCCATGGTTGGGATTCGAACCCATGACCCTCTGAACATGCTCATTTTCCACTTAATGACTCGCGCACTAACCACTGAGCCACTGGGACACCTGATATCTGTAGGAAAGTTAAGCCTTATGAAGTTCACTTTTGTTCCTGAGTACCTTGACCAGATCCAGCTTGCACACCTCTCTGCTGCTTCTGCCATTGCTTTCAGAGCTCTGTTTTTTTCCCCTCCCTGCAACTGAGAGCTGTTTCATGAGGCTGTATGCAGACGTTCCTACCCCCGCCCCCCCAGCTCCAGTTTCTGCAGTGAGGACTTTGACCTGATAGCCTTCTCTCCTCAGGCTGTTTGCCAGATCAGCATACTTTTCAGTCTTATAGATTTGAGCTGCCTACATTCTGTTCTCATATGGCACCGTGAGCTCGATCATGATCAGCTGCTTGGTTGACTGAGAGTGGACTACTATGTCTGGTCTCATGCCACTCTTGCTGATGATCTCTGGGTGACTCTTCATTCTGGTAGGTCTGCAGTGCACTTCCAGTCATCTGCCCCGCCCAGCAGACTCTGCCTGCATGTTCCGAGTGGCACTGTTGTTCTTGGCCATGATTCGCTGCCTCCTGCCGTGAAGACTGTTGCGGGTTCTTTTGGAGTCCTGATTTTCCCTTTTGTGGTGTTGGTATTATCCCAAACTACTTGTACAATCTCTTTGAGCACTTGGTTGTGCCTCCATGTGTACCTTCCGTGAGCCAGAGCTACTTTACATGAGTTTAGGACATGCTCCACTGATTGTTTTTCATGGCAGAGGGGGCATGAAGGATAGTGTGTTTTTCCCCCCCCACTTCACCAGGTTTGCATTTGAGGGCAGAAGGTCATATGCAGATCTGAGAATGAAACTGATTCTGAGAGGGGCCATGTGCCACATGTCATTCAAAGTGAGACCTCTCTCTTTGGAGTGCATTCTCCCACGTTGTCCATCGCCCTTGCTGGCTCTGCTGGACTGCTTTTGGGAGTCTTTTTTGGTCTTCTTCTTTTTTCTCATCTCCTTGAATCATATGTCTCTTTTGACTTTTCCTTTGGCCTTTGACTGCCATTCAGTTTTGGTCACTCCTAGTCCTTGTCTGTTGGTCTGTGTGTGTCCTGTTATTTCTCTGATATTGAGACTTTCTTTTGCAGAATCTATCGCCTCTTGAATTTTCCATTTTCTGCCTGTCTTCAGCTGGGGCTTGATCGCTTCTACCACCTTGTCTCCTAAGTCCTCCAGCATGCTTTGAAGTCTGATCTTCCCTGCTTTGTATTCCTCCAGGATGGATTTCAGTGGTAGTTTCAGCTTTGCATGGCGACAGTACAGCGCTATGTCGGTCAGACAGGGTGGGACACCACCAGCATTTCCTTGTGAACTTGTTGATTTTGGATTCCATTGCCTCCACTATGCTGCTGGTGCAGATGTCGTATATCATCAGAGGCCATAGGAGCTTTGGTATCAGCATGAACTGCAGACACCAGACCTTGTATTTGCCAGGGAGCCCACACTGGTCAATGGTCTCCAAGCTTTCTTCCGACATCTGTTTGGTTTCTCTTGCTCTTTGTGTGTCTTTCAGCGTATCATCATACCATCTTCCAAGGCTCTTGACTGGCTTTTCTCTAACTGTTGGAATGGCCTGGTTGGCAACACTGAAGACCACAGATTCAGCCACGTTTCCTTTCCTCAGTGAGAGACTCCGTGATTTCTTTGCTTGAACTTCATTCTGGATGAGGCAGCTATGTCATCCAGTCTCTCCAGTACATGACGTGTCTCGTCTTCTCTAGATGAAATCACTGTAGTGTCATCCATGAAGGCCTTGAAAGGGGGCATCTTGTATCCATCGCCAAGGTCTGTTTGTCTTGCGTTGCTTGTTGCTGCTTTCAAGATGACTTCCATTGCCAACACGAACAGTATTGGGGAAAAGTGCACAGCCCATTGCAATGCCCACTTCCAAGTTGATCCAATCTGTTGTGCACTCCTTGGTAGAGAACAGCATTAAGAAGCCATTAAAGTACTTCTTGAGCATGTCGCGGATGTTCGTTGGCACATGGTACATCTCAAGAGCCAACTGTATCATCTCATGGGGTACAGATCCATATGCGTTTGCCAGATCAAGTCACATTACGTCCAGGTCTCTCTTTTTCTGTTTTTTTTGCTCATTGGATTGCGTTCCAGATCATTGTGGCGTGTTCCACGCGTGGGATGCCACCTTTCTGGACTGACACATCCAAGTACTTGTTTTCCATGAGGTACTTGGTCAGCCTTGCTGCCATGACAGAGAAGAAGATTTTCCCTTCGACGTTCAGTAGTGATATTGGCCTGAACTGGCTGATGTCACTTCAGTTTCGGTCTTTGGGGATGTACACACCATCTGCCGTCATCCACTGGCCGCTGATCTTCTTGTTTCTCCAAGCTGATTGCAGCAGCCTGTGGAGCCACTCCAGCACCTTGGGACATTTCTTGTACAGCTGGTAAGGTATTCCGTTTGGCCCTGGTGATGATTTGGCTCTGGCTTTGTCGACCACCTTCTTGATTTCCGCCAACGTTGGAGGCTTGTCACTGAACTGTTCCTCAGGGTTGGTTGGCCACACCAGACCTGAATGTCGAGTAGTGCTTTGCTCTGTGAGTCAGAGTATGTTTTCCTCAGAAACTGCTTAAGGTCCCAGATTTTGGCTGCTCAGAGTTCTGGCAAACTGGAAGGGGACTCTGAAGAAGCGCTCCTGTGTCTTCTTCTTTTTGCTCTTCCTCTTCCTCGCAGATTCCGCTTTGCTGAGGGCGCTGTGTTTTGCTTTCAGGTTTTCCTGGAGTTTTTTCCATGCCTTGTTTTTCAGCTGGTAGTACAGTCTTCATTTGCTTCTTGAGGTTTGTCTTTTGGACCCTGATCTTGTCCATCTCTTCTTGGCGTCTGGATTTCTTTGGAGGTGTTTTTCTCTTTGGGTAGTTTTGCTCCATAGGCGTCTGTACATGTGACATACACAATGTCCCCATATGTGGCTAGTTTTTGTTCTAGGGTGCTTTTTCCTATCAGTGCATCGAGTCTTTGTACGATTTTTGCATCCGGTTTCTCCCAATCTTCAGTCTCATTTGCTCGTGGCAGGTTGAGTTCAGGCGCCTGGCATCGAGGGCCTGTGAAAATTTCTCATCCGAACCAACAGCGTGGATGTCCTTGGCACTGTGGTTTAAATACTGGCCTTGGTCTTCAGACGTCTTATCTGCTGATGCAGTGCGCTGTTGCTCATTCAGATGAGTCTTCACACATCCCATCTTTGTTCTGTGGATCTTCATGCCACGGGTGTTAGCGAAACACTTTCCACAGACATGGATATTCGATTTGGTCCATATTCATAGTCCGTTTGGGATTTGCAGTCGTGAATGGTTGGCACCGATGGATTCATCATTCTCTCCCCCTTCGGTGAATCTTGGGAGCATCTTTTTCTTTTGTTTTTAGCCACATGTTGAAGGCAAAGTGGGGAGCCAGCCCACAGAGCCCTTGGTTCTGGTCTTTCCCGGTGTCCTCCGGTCTTTCCCGGACGTCATCCGACCTATTCCCGGAAGTCAATGGTTTACCCATGCATCAGTAGAAAGAAACTCGTGGAGAGCGTGGCAGCAGAGAGTCCTCAGAAGAGAAGCCCCCTTCAAGCAAGTGTTTCGGCCCTTATCTCTAGACATTCTAGGGGGGTTGGGCCACACCCGGTTCATGACTCCGGATGTCCCTCTGCTGCCCCTTTTTTCCCCATCTTGGAACGAGCCATGGTTGGGATTCGAACCCATGACCCTCTGGACATGCTCATTTTCCACTTAATGACTCGCGCACTAACCACTGAGCCACTGGGACACCTGATATTTGTAGGAAAGTTAAGCCTTATGAAGTTCACTTTTGTTCCTTCTTGACCAGATCCAGCTTGAACACCTCCCTGCTGCTTCTGCCATTGCGGATACTGTTAAGTAAATAATCAGAAAACTCATAGCCGACTGCAGTGGAGATGGCTACAACTGTAGTACCCATTTCCCATATTTTTTGTTACAAATAACTTACTCCCAAATAGCATTGTATGCGAGCCACTTTACCCTGAATTTATCTTGACGCATTTCAAGACTGTAAACACATCTCTCAATTTTCTGAATTTGTTTTTTTTTTTTACTTTTCTCGAAAAGGCTAGCAATTTTTTTGTTTCATGTTTTGTTTGTTTGTTGTTTTTTGTTTATACAACAATTGAAAACAAAATATTTTGCGTTTAAAAGGATAGAGCTAAGTCCTTCGTCTGTCTTTGTGTTTCCGACGCAATTAAAAAGGATAAGACAAGAATTCAACAATAACCTATCACAATATGTGCATTTACTTTGCCAT
>JADBJO010004263.1:123262-130762 GCA_016801955.1 Conus betulinus | reverse complement strand
ATTTTATTTTGTGGGTTTAAAAGCTTTGTGTGCATTCGGTAAATTTGCACAGGTCGCTAGTATCTCACCAAAAACCTTTTCTCATAGACAACAGTCAAGCTCTTTTTTCACTGTCCCGTGCACACACGCCGCTCATTCCAACGCCCTGTCCACAGCTACAGTCTGGCCCGGCCCGCCACAGCCTCAGCACCGGCAGTCCACAGGGAGCAGTGAATGTTAGGTCATCTGGAGGCAGCCCACCGGAGGAGACACTGCACTGCTGCCGAGTCACCTCGGTGGTGTTCAATGGTTGTTTGTTCTGGTCTAACATATGCAGGACACCACGTACTAAGTCTCCTACTCACCACAATAATAGTCGCGAAGCGGGCATGAGCGAGCCATCCCTCCGGAGATTGCGCTAAACGTCCATCCAATGACAGCCCCCTGAACTTGCCAATGCTGGTGACCCCAACGGATTCAAACTAAGCCATAGACGTGGCAAGGACATGGAAACTGACTTCACCACGAGAGCAGGACATGAAGGGCCACAAAATTTGAGACATTTTTAACGCTGATCGATGAATACAAGGAGGATGAAAATGATGCTACAGTCTGAGACTGCATGCCAGGGCTGTACTCTACACTTACTTTCATAATATATCCCGGGATCAACCAGGCACGAAAGACACAGACACCTGCAGTGTTCGTCAGGAAATTTGAGCGACACAGTCAGTGATGCATCCATTTTCGGCCAGGGCAGAAACAACCCATACGGCTCTGATCGGAATCGAGCCCACGACCTTCCAATTGGGGGTCCGTGACAACAGCCACCTCGCCACAAAGGCTGGTGGTTAAGCTCTATGTTGTGAGTTGCTCAACGCATCTTTCACAGCGTAAAAACGGGTAGAACAAGTGTAACGTTATATTTGATCAACCAATGTAGTTATGCATCAGAAAAGGTAAAGAAGAGGGTTGAATATGCAATAATGAGAGAGGAATTACAGCCTCTAGTGGTTTTAAAGGTTTTATACTTGAATTAAAAAAAAAGAGTTTTCATAACAAAAGTGATGCTGCATTTCTATGCGGAACAGCACTTGCAAACAATAGTTTGCATGATCAACAGTCGTTCAGGGCTCCTCATTAAGTGGAAACTATCAGAAATTCTACGTAATGCAGAAAAAAAAAAATGAAATTTAAGAGAAATGAATGTTTCCTTGTCAAACAAATTAATCTGTTAAGCTGAACTTCTTCCGTCATATCATTGAGTACCATTGGCTGATGGCTGAAGTCAGTTGAAACACTTCACATTTTTTTTTAATATAAAATCAGTATAAAAACGGACAACACAGGTATAAAAGGACGCAATAAACGCCACTATCTGCACTATCCCTTGTATTCCCGCGCGTTATGTTTGCAATTGTTGGTAAATTTTACAACTTGCATACTGATTTACAAGTGCAGCTATATGTCTGTTGATCAATGTTTATTTATCTATTTATTTACTGATCGATTTGGTGATTGATTTTTAAGTTCCAGTTACCAGACTGGCCTCCATAAATGGGACAAATTTGCAGACACCCACCCACTGAGGACGTACCTTCACACCCAGTTTCGGACAATGGGGGATAAAACAGTATGACAGGTATGCACAAAAGGCATTGATCTCTGGACCACCAACGACTTGCATAAAACACCTGTTGCAGGTTCTTTCAGCGACCATCCATGACTCATACATCTGCTGTCCTGAAAAAGGAGAGCACATATCGTCTGTTCCGTAATGCCAAAGTATTTGGCAGACACAAAAATGGTCAAAAGAGCAGAAACAATCTGTCTGTCTGTCTGTCTGTCTGTCTGTCTGTCTTTTCTCTCTCTCTCTCTCTCTCTCTCTCTCTCTCTCTCTCTCTCTCTCTCTCTCTCTCTCTCTCTCTCTCTCTCTCTCATTTCGTTTATAAACAATAAGACAGGAGATATCATAGCGAAAGAAAGACACTGTGCAATACTTGCTCCTATTTTTATTGGATTATTTACTTTGTTACTAGCCGATGTATTGTTTTCATTTCCAAGACTCCAATTGGCTCACAGATTCCATAAAACAATGGGTGCCAGGCGGCGTCTAAACTTCAGCCTAAAGTAAATATGATAAAGAGTAATATTTCGGTGTTCAGAAAAGGATGTTACTTGGCAACAAAGGAAAATGTTTTCTAATGAACAGAGGATGGCTGTTGCAAAATTGTTATATAACTTTGGTGTCTATTTCTCTACATGCTTAATCTTTACAGTGGCTTGTCAGGATCTAGCAAGGAGAGGGGAAAAAACCGCCTTACTGTGTATCTGGAAATAATCACACATGTTGAATTACAATTCCTTGAAAGCGTTTCTTAAATACATCCAAGCTTAGGTTCAACCAGTTGCTCAATATGGTGCTGAGATCTGGGGCCTAGACAATCTGCTATTCATATAGAAATAGTCCATTCATTGCCTGGTTCCCATGGGGTTCATATGAAGACACCTAGTGAATGAGTTTATGAAGAAACAAACCGGTATCCAATCTTTATCAATTCATCTATGCTGTGCGTCAGATACTGGCTGAAGATTGTACAGATGGATGATGACAGATCACTATATAAGGCATTGCCACACGGGTCTCTACATACATACATACATGCAAAGGTAATATTACGTCCTGAACGCTACCACACATCTGACTCCTTTGTTTCAATAAAACAAATCAGAATACCAATTTAAATTTGTCCGAGAAACAAAAGGTTTATTTAGTTCTTTCTTTGCCTAACTTCGTCTGTCGCCCTGTGGTTTTAATTTCTCTCTTCGTTTTTGGTTGATATATAATTCATTCAACAACAATATTCCACAAAAAATGTACTTCAAACACTTTTTTTTTCAGTTCATATATTTATTATTATGCAGATTTCACATTTTTCGCTTTGTGTCATACAATTGCTGAACCTGCCTCACACAAAAAAGATTACGTTGGGTCACAGACCCGGACTCCCATTCCCATCATTTTTTTTTTTTTAAAGAAAATCAAAATCTTCTTAGCAGCCGATAAAATACCAAGGGCTGCAAGGCGGCTGTCAGGGTTCTGAACAGGGTGCTTGCCCTAGAAAGACAAGACACTGTTAGTAAAATAACTGAGGATCTTAGCAGATGATCACCCACAGGATCCACATCTTACCTATCGAGTATGCGAACAGAGAAGAACTTGGAAATAATTTCCGATCATGATCAGAACGAAAAATATATTGATTCAGAATTTTAGACTATGATAGAATCGTATTCTGAAAATTATCAATTTTTTTTCACACATGCCACAATGCCCTAGAATGAACAATAAACTCTATCTTTTAATCTTTTTTTTTTTTTCTTTCGCACTCTCTCTCGTCCACTGCTTCTGCCAAAATGCCAGTTAAGGTGTTTGTGTGTGTGTGTGTGTGTGTGTGTGTGTGTGTGTGTGTGTGTGTGTGTGTGTGTGCGTGCGTGCGTGCGTGCGTGCGTGCGTGTGTGTGTGTGTGTGTGTGTGTGTGTGTGTGTGTGTGTGTGTGTGTGTGTGTGTGTGTTTTTCAAGTGCACGAATCACAACTTAT
Organism: Conus betulinus; assembly: GCA_016801955.1. Classification (NCBI taxonomy): domain Eukaryota; kingdom Metazoa; phylum Mollusca; class Gastropoda; order Neogastropoda; family Conidae; genus Conus; species Conus betulinus. Next base: position 127,181 of record JADBJO010004263.1, on the reverse strand, counting down.
ACAAGAAAAGTAAGAGAAAAGAAACGTCTAATGAAGCAAAAGCACCCTGTAAAAGTCATTTTTTTAATGCGAGTTCACAGTGGACACAAAACTTTTTTTTTTTTTTTTTTTTTTTTTTTCACGAGACGCATGACAAGCATTTAACATGTTGCTGGGATCGGAGTCACAAGGTAAAAGTTCGTGGGATTCAGGTGTTCAAAAATTTCAGTTTCATAATGGATTTGGGTTTGTTTGGATAAATTAAGGGATTGGAAATGAACAAGATTTTTTTCAGCAACAACTTTGGAAAAAAGTGAGTTAAAAGCAATTGCAAAACTGACATGAAAGCATACAGAACAGTGAGCAATATTCAATTTTTATAACTTTTAAGAGATCTGTTAGTTGCAAAAATATTTCTCACTTTATATTGACAGACATATTTGAAGTTATCCGACAAGACTTAAATTTGGAATTTCAGACATCAAAACGCACTAGTACTGATATTCAAATACTAATAAAACTAGTAAGCTATGTCCTTTATGCAAAAATGCAAATGAGGACAGATTGTATTTTCTACATTTTTTGTCTTGCACTGAAGGATTTACGATATAAATATATTCCCTGGAAATTCTTTGAAAAACCTTTGGCTACTTTGAGCTGGTTTCCTCATGGCTAACGGAAAAGAACAGAAAAAAGTACTGAAGAGTGTCAAGGTAGTGAAACCTCTGACAAAGAGCCCTAAGTGTTTTAGATGAAAGAGTGTTGTGCGTTGTACAAAAAAGATAATGGGCCGATTAGCAGAAGCGCCCTCATCCAGCACATATGATCGAAGTGTGTCAAGCAGGTTGAAGTGGTCAGGTGATAGATGGCACCTAAGGTAGGATCCCTCCCGAGTTCGAGCCTTCCCGATGTCGAAAGAGAGGAAAACGTATCCACTAGGACACTGGAGCATCAATAGGGCCCAGTCAGCTGACGTTTCTTTTGTAACCAGACCTGAAGAACAGGAGTCTCGGGCCTGTTCAGATGGTATTGCTGTGGGGCATTGTGCTGTCAGGCTGGTTTTTTTTAGACTCGTGACTCGTGACTCGTGACTTTAATGTTGAGGCCATCAGCCTATTCACATGAGTACGCAACAAAAGTCAATCAATTTTATATAATTAGAACAAAATTACCATGACTGCAACCAAACATTCTTCCATGACAGTATGTACATGCAGCATTCTATCTTCTTAATTATACATTAGTACTTCTTAGTAGGTTTTTCCTTATGAGCGTAAAGTAGGTATAAATATTATTGTTTTTTTTAAAACTCATAATATTAATACTGTTGATGCTAGCATACAAAACCTGTTTTCTATTCCATTTCCCTCATCGTAATATCGTTCACATATACAGTTTAGTTTAGGCCTTTCTTTCCCCTACGTGGTATAATTCTCCGGAAAGCCGTACTATTTTAAGCATCTTTTGTTTACTTCATTTACGCATGCGCAAAAATAGCCTATCGCCCTCTTCAACGCAAAGGTAAACCCCGAATCTTGGGTCTATCACAATAGCTGCCATGATATAACCTTTGACACTCCGTGTGTGTTCTTCTGTGGTCATGTTCATGTGGTGTTGGACTGTATTGACTATATTCGTTGGATTTAGCTGCTCCCTGGATGAATTACTATAACCTTGTCACTTACCATGTATCAGGTTGGTACATTCCTTCAGTTATTTTAACTTTAATTGTAGTTTTCCCTATTTCTTTTCAGCCATGCGCCTGGCGTGGGTCTTGTTGACACTTGACTCGCACACATTTGTTTTGGTTGTCCGTTGACCAGAGGAGTCTCTTAATGGTCGGAACCCTAGAATTCAAACTTTAATAATTCAAAGCAACCGTCGGAAATAATAAAAATGCATATAATGGCTATCGTTATTCAAAGAAAGAGTTCAAATCCATACTCTCATAGCCAACTATTTCTTAGCAGACGATCCAGCCAATATTCAGCAGGCAACTTTCAACTTTCAGCACCCACTCTCTCTCCACGCCCTCACCCCCCCCCCCCCCCCCCCCCCCCCCCCCCCCCCCCCCCCCCCCCCCCCCCCCCCCCCCCCCCCCCCCCCCCCCCCCCCCCCCCCCCCCCCCCCCCCCCCCCCCCCCCCCCCTCCCCCTCTCGCTCTCGACTCCCCCCCCCCCCCCCCCCCCCTCCGCCCCTCGCTCCCCCCCCCCCCCCCCCTAAGCCCCTAGAGCGAGAGAGAGACGGCCGAAAGAGACGGACAGAGGGAGACTGGCGCGGTGTGCGAGCGTCAGCGCGGACCGCCGCTTCGTGCTGATTTGCATGTTGACCTACTTAGGCGAAGTCTGTGCTGCTTGCTGGTTGCTTGAAACTGAGCTGATCAAGTTATTGTCCTACTTTTCGTTTCCTGGTTTATCTTATTTACATACTTCATCACTTCATGGGTCAATTATTAATTGTCTATGTTTCCCTTTGTATTTATTTCGTAGTTTTGCATGTGTATGTATATACACAGATTTCATTATTGATTTTAAGCTTCCCCTTTCATACATGCATTTTTATACAATTGGTTCTCTATTATTATGCACATTTTCCATACTCATTTAACTTAAACCATTCATATTCCTAGACTCCCCCCCCCCCCCCCCCCCCCCCCATGGTGGCCACGTTTGTTCTCTGTAGTTGCTTCCTCCATAACCCCCTTCCCCCCCCCCCTCTCTCTCATGCTCCTTTTAACTTGGTCATGCATTCTTGAATTATATCAATTCAGATTATAATTACACATATTCCCTCATAACTACCTTAATTGTCTGTACTCTTGCATAATTACATATTATTAGTTATACATTCAATTCAGTTCTACTACACTTCCTGATCCAATCAGCTCAATCCATGTCAATCAAACTCATCCACACACACACACACACACACACACACACACACACACACACACACACACACACACACACACACATATATACACACACATACACACACATATATACACACACACACACACACACACACATATACATACATATACATATATATATATATATATATATATATATATATATATATATATATATATATATATATATATACATACATACATATATATACACACATACATATACATACACATATATACACACACACACACACACATATACACACACACACACACACACACACACACACACACACACACATATATATATATATATATATATATATATATATATATATATATATATATATATATATATATATATATATATATACATATATACACATATATATATATATACATACATATATACATACATACACATACATACATACATACACATACATATACATACATATACACACACATATATATACACACATACACATATATACAGACACATACATGCACACACATATGCATACACATGATACACACTATACACACATACATACACACACATACACATGCACACATACATCTATAGATATAAGTACATTTTACAAATCTTGTTCATGTTCTTGTAAGTATTCCTACTCCATCATCCATTTATAATAGCCTCCTTCTCCCTCATTTCCATCCATAATTATACATTTCCAAGCATATTCATATTCATTCATTACACATATTTTCCTCAACACATATTCATTTCCATAATTCCATTCTTTCATATTATATTACATTCACATTCTCTCGTATTACACCCCCCTTGTATTCACTTTTATAGTTATCTTTCCATCATGCATATGTACATAGTCCTTGTCGTACTTCACATCTGAGTATATATTTTTGCATGATCTTATTTGTGTTCATATAACATCTCTTTCGTAAAGCTGTTCATATCATCACACAAATTGCAATCTCATACTCATTCAGGTATTCATATTACTTTCCATTCTGAGAAACACCTTACGAGTTAAATCCATGATTC
>JADBJO010004263.1:103262-118262 GCA_016801955.1 Conus betulinus | reverse complement strand
GACCCGTATTTTTTTCATTGTAAACAGCACTGGGCACGAGCTTCTGAGGAATCTTGGTATTGATTCTAGAGAGGAAAAATCTCGACCAGCATTCGTTCCCCATTCGTCTTGCACTCTGCGTCCAAGGACTGCATTGATGGGACACGTCAACTGCTTCCTCTATCTTGATCCTATTTGTGACCAAAGGGCTGGCACGGAAAGACTGGCTCATAGTCGCAAGGGACAACAGGTCCCATTGGTGGAGAAGTTGGGTGGGGACAGACGGCGGGATTTTTGTTGTTGTTGTTGTTTTTAACTCACTGGCTTGTGTTTGTGGAAAAATAGAAAAAATGAACTCTACCTTGTGATGCTTTCTCACACATCTGCGTCTCATCTTTGTTTCAATCAAGGGGGAAAGGGCACAGAAGAAAAAGAAACGCCCGAAGGTGCTGGGGAGGACCCAGAGAAGCACTGTCTTCACCTGCCTTTTGAGCAGTCCTGTACCACCCTTGGAGGCCTGCGCTGTGTTGACGATGGATACAGGCACGCGCAGGACACTCCATTAAGATATCAAGGGACATAACTGCTCCTGAACAGAGGTAAATCAGACTACAGGATGCAACTCATAACAGCCTTAAAGTAGCATCCCCCCATGGTGTACCAGCCCGTATTTCATGACTACAGAGCCCACCAGCGAAAAAAAACACCACCTCCAGCTGTCGAGCACACCCCCACAGACCCAACCACCCCTGCCCACGGACAGATGAAGACAGTGCCACTCCAGACACAGCCAAGCTTTCGCCATAAAGTCTTATGTGCCCACAAGAGAGAATCCAAAGTACTCTACTTTGTAATGCTTTCTCACACATCTGCACCGCATCTTTGTTTCAATCAAGGGGGAAAGGGCACAAGATATAACCAAACTGGAAAATAAATAAAAACAAACAGAACATGAGGCTTCTGGCACCCGACATAGGTCTTTAAAATAAATGGTACTTTCTTCCTAACAACATGTCCTCTCACAACATTCCCCCAGAAACGCCCCTGGCCCACAAGTTCCAAGGACAGTGTCACGAGCTCGCACACGGTCTCTACTAATAAAATCACCAATCGTGGAGATGGAACGGTTGGATGTTGACCATTTGCTGATTTCTTTTAAAGTAGATACGAAGACATATTCCAAAATGTTCAAAAGTATTGTACTGAGATTAATACAATAATATTGAATCCGTGGAGTCAGCGTTTACATGCCGATTTAATTGATAGGGAACCTCCTATGATATTTATAAGAACCAGTGTCAGGGTTCCACCACTATGAAACAGGGCTGCCCAACAGGATTTGTTTTAAAAAGAATTTCCCTACTGATCTGATGGTCAAGGTACCATGCTGGTGTGCATACACATTTTCTCTTTTTGCCTTTAATTTACATCTGTTTAAGTTTTTTTCTACTGTTTTCGTGTGCTTTTACTTTTTCTAGTAATTTATTCCATATGCATTTAGCTCTGACTATGCGAAAGCGTGTTCTTTTCTCAGAGCGTATTTCCACACCGTCACTGATTTAATGACAATAGTAGACAAACTCTGTCGGCCCGTGATCAGCTCGCTGTCGTCGTTTCATAGCAGCCAACAGTGAGCTGTCACAGATCCAACAGACAGGAAAACATCAACCCAGTCACTCAGTTATCAACCGTCCACCAACATTTGCGGATCATGCTGGCTTTGCTAATGACACAGGTTGAAGCTGAAACCACATTCTACAGAACATCTAGTCTTATTTGTGTGGAAACAAATGAAAGAGGCGTAATAACTGAGTGGGGATCTCCCATTATCACACAATTTGGATTCGACCTTTCAACAGTTATAGGGCAGTTTCACACCAGTGACGGTCATCACATCATTATGTTGAAAAACAGAGAGAGAGAGAGAGAGAGAGAGAGAGAGAGAGAGAGAGAGAGAGAGAGAGAGAGAGAGAGAGAGAGAGAGAGCGCGCGCGCGCGCGATTAAAATGTAATTTCTTTTAATATTTTTGGCCAATGAAAAAAAGTATGTAATACAATGGTGTAGATGTGCCTCAAAGGCTTCCAGCACAAGAGATAAAAGAAGGAGAATTTCAGCTACTTTCAGAATGTGGGATGACCAATACTAACTGTCTGCTTATCAACAGCGAGCTGCAGTGTGTGGAACATGTCTCTGGCATGGACGACAACAGGAACCCCAAGTCTGCTTCCTGTAAGGCCAGCTGAAACAGGACAGGACGGCCAAGACAGACCTCTCTTGAAAGCCAACCTCAAGAGATGCAACAGTCAACCAGGAACATGTTGTAGGTTCAAACACCAGCAGTGCAAGGGAAAATAATTCTGAAAGCTTGGGGCCATTTAGGAGTCATGATATCGATGCGGTCCAACCCGAAAAGAGTGTAAGAAAATCAAAGACGAAACGCTCGTATAAGAAGCTGGTGTGGTAGTGGGGTGGTGGTGGTGGTGGTGTGTGTGTGTGTGTGGGGGGGGGGGGGGGGGGGGGGGGGGGGGTCAGGGGAAACTGGGGTTCATGCAGTGATGAAAACGTTCATTCGTCTGAAGAACATTCGCAGAGTGACAGACTACAATTACATTGTGCTTCCATATAATCGCAAAGAAATTCAAATAAGGAACAAGAGACCATAAATTTGGGAGCTACAATTCCCTCTGCACCCGTGTGTTCAGCAGATATTTCCAGTGAGGCAATCCTTCTCTCTGAGAAGGCAACGCTACCGTTCACACGCCCTCTTCCTCCTCATTTTTTGGTACAACTACTACTATTACAAAAAAAAAGTGATCAAATCAATTCGATGTGTTATTGAAAAAACAAACGTTGCTTTTTCCCCTCCAATGTATGATCATAGTTTGAGTATTGGTGAATTCTGGAAGTGAGGAATGAAAATTATCGTGTTTAGATCATTGGAAAATGTATTCTGATCCCTGTTGTTGACACGTCAAGCGATGATAATGTGGGAAAAAAATCTTTTTTTTAATGATAAGAGTCATGCGGAAATGGTTCCTTTATCTGTAATAATTGTATTCTTGGTTTTTTAAAAGGGTTACGTGAGGAAATCTTTGTTGTATTCTTCTATGTAATCAGTCATGGTGCTAATCGATGTATTTCTCTATTGTACTGTACACATTGTTTTGAAATTTAGTAGACTTTATAGTGGGTATTTTTTCCCAAACTCTAGTGAGATGTATTATGTGAAGAGTGACTGCTAGTGACAAGACACGGACAACGATATAGTTTGTAGACTAGGTAATCAATGTAGTTATACAGTTCCCTAGGTGTTAGTGAGGCCCTGAGTCCTGGCCTGGCAGGAACTGGTTACCATCGGGTGTGGGGTGCAGCCCGTGCCGCAGCTGCTGCCTACGTCTTGCTGATGTGGAGAAGCTGACCAACAGGTCAGTAATGTATTTGTCTTGAAAAGGGCCTAATGATTCTCGGTCATGACGACGTGTAGAGGTTGATCGCCATGGTCGGCAGTCGACGTGATTTTTTTCTGTGTGGACATGCCTTGTGGGGCATCAGGTGGGATTGTGTTCCTGACCGGCTGTCCTTGCCACGTAAGCACGCTGGTTGGTGCTATAGTCTGTGACTTAGGTTCGGCGTGTACCAAGTGCGTGAACTGTGTCTTTTGGGACCCTACTGACAATACCAGTGAGGGTCTGTAAAAAAAATAAATGCTGTGACAGTTTTGTGAATGTCGTGTCGCTGAGAGCGACGGTTGAAGCTTCCTGTGTGTGTTTTCATGCCCTTGCTGTTGGAAATTGTTGATCTGCGTGCTGGGTGATGGCGTGTATTGATTTTGTGCCTATCAATTGTTAATAATGATTTATGGTAATATATGTTTATATATGTCTTGGTGGTTCAGTGTTACAGATGGTATGCGGTGCGTGTTTTGCTCTCTGGCTCTCGCTCTCAAAAGTTTGGATGCGTGTAATAATTATTCCCCCCACACACCCACATCATACGGACATAGATAGCCAGGCAACACACGAGTTATATTTTTTTTTCTTATAATTATGCTGCCTAAACCATCAAAACGTACATCAATGTAAATTGGTACAAAAACAATACACGTGACTACATAGCATATAGATCAAGGTATCAGTACACAGGAAACTTCCACCATCAGACATCAGCGTATCATATTACTTAATGTAACTCACAGACATCAGCGTATCATATTACTTAATGTAACTCACAGATCTCGCCGGCGCTGTTCACAGTGCCCCACAAATACAGTCAACACACTCGGCTACACAGTGCCCAAGCCACATTCTATAACATTAAAAGAAGACACAGAAGAATAACCAAGGTCCCCATACGGTAAGCACAGCCGTTCACAAAGACAGGCAATGGAGAAAAAGAAACAGGGTCTCCACATAGCAAGTACAATAAATCACGTCGAAACTATCAGAAGAAGAAACGACAGACTCACAAGGCACAGTAAACCATATTGAATCACCGGCAACAATTTCAGCAAAGTCCCATGGAACACAACAAACTTCGACGTATTGTTGATCTAAAACGAGAATTAGCTTCTCCGTATACTGATATTAAAATGTTCACATCAATAAACTCAGCCCACCCACAAACATGTGCTGTTACAATTGTAGCACTTAAATATTCTTGCAGGAGTTTTAACAGTCACTCTCGGCGCCACAACATTCACAAAATTTGTACAACAAATAAATTTCCTGGTACATATTTCGCTGGTACCGTCATCAGAGGTATCACACTGACACAGTGAACTTGACGCACTAGAGACTTGAAAGTCAGCCTCTCTACATAGTATCACTACGGAGAAAACGACGATTTAAACAAATTAAAGAAGGCTGACACCAAAGCCTCGGCCGTTAGTTCTTACTCCCTTCTTCCGTCAAATGTTATTATTTTCGTCATGTTCCTATGTCATTTCAAGTTGACGTCATCATTTACGTTGACGTCACATTCAGGCATGCATTTAAAAAAAAAGAAAAAAAAATCTGTACTTGTGTGTTGCCTGGCTGTCCATGCTCATGTTGTGTGGGTGTGTGTAGGGGATAATCGTTACACGTATCCAAAATTTTGAACGTGAGAGTCAGACAGTAATTAATACACATACTTCAGTACCATCCCTAACACAGAGTCAGACAGTCTAGCACCAAACGCCACTGCGGCTTATGCTAGGGAGAAGAGAGAAGAGCAAATTTTTGACATGGACAGATTAAAACAATTCAATGTATGGTTGCATGTCAGGTCGATACATTCATTTAGGTTTTTCAATAGTATGAACAATTCAAAAAAAAAAAAAGAAAAAAGAAATACAACGTTTCGCTATAGACTTCTCTTTATCATAAAACATGAGTATCCATGTCATGTGTATTGTTTATTCTAATAGTAGTGGGGGGTGGTGGTGGTGGTGGGGGTGGCAACGTAACAGATTAGGATTCCCGTTGATTTTGCGTGTCAATTTTTTGCAACTATTATGTTTGTGTTTTTAGCATTGCCAAAAAGTACGAAAGTGATGTCGCCGCCATTTTTTTCTGTGGACATTCAGTAACCTTGACACAGCGTCAAAGTTGAAAGGTCATTTTTGACCCAACGTACTGTATTACTCACGGTTTGCTTGAGAGTCTGGAGTGCCAGAATGTTAAAGAATGTTACATTGTGTTTTTTAAAGTGTTTCTGACAAATATTTAATCTGAACTAACAGTGTCTTTATGACAGAATGTCTGTTTATCCTGTATATGATCATACAACTAACTCATGTTGAACTTTGCAGCCACGACCCGTCCAAACCAGCATATAATACTGAGATCTCATTTTCTCCTCTTCAGGAAGATGCAATGATGATCCACATCAGCTAACTTTTGCATGATAGTTAAGGCCTTAGAAATAAGAAAAGCACATGACTACAGTCCAGGCCCTCTATGATCTCTGTGTAGAAGAATTCTTCCCAGACCATCCTTATCTGAGAGGCCATGTGTAGAGGCAGCACAGCAGATTGACCAAAGTCGTGTTCAACACCTGCAACAAGAGATGTTGAAAGAGCAGCAAAATATGCTAACTATCCTTGATTCCCATAGGGTACTGAAAATGATGGCCCAGTTTGATAAGAAGAAGGGATCACAAAGTTCACTCTTCAAGTTTGTGCGGACCTACATGAGGATGGTATTACTCATATATACATTCATCCGTGCCACCCGTGATGGTCTTTGGGAGCTGCACCTGTCGTCCCTTGATGCTCTGTGCAAGTACTCCTTTGCTTATGACAAGCAGAAGTATGCTAGGCTGGTTCCACTTTACCTTGAGGAGATGACAGCCCTTCAGATCACAGATCCAGACATACATCAAGAGTTCATTTATGTAAACTTTGTAGTCAACAAAAACCAGATCCCATTCTGTGCCATTGGGGTAGATCATGCTCTTGAGCACATCAACCGCATCATGAAAGTCACTGAGGACTTGGGGCATTACATAGAATGCCAGTGCTTGAGAGAGATTCTTCCTTACAGCTCCAGCCAGAGCTTAGTAGGCTTGCTGAAGAAGCACATGTGATGGCTGGCTCACCAACAACTACACGTAAGGAACATCATGACCTGTCACTGGCTGTCTGGAAAAGACAGGAAGAGAACAGTGCTCAACTCAAGAGTGTGCATATATCGTCCATGAATCCTATTAAATACGAGGGTGAAGACCTGCCCAACGTCATCACAAAGGTTGGGATGCCAGCTGAGGTGCAGAAAGATGTGTGCAACCAAGAAGACACTGGGCAGCAGAAGTATGCCAACTTTGTTGAGGAACGCATCAACACGAATGAGGTCAGTATCTGGACCGGAATGAAGAAGGTTCAACTGAAGACATGGAAAAGTGCAAGGAAGTCGATGAAACACAAAGTGGCTGATCAGGTAGTGGTGCTCAAGGACGACAGATTACTATTTGCCCGCATGTTCATTGTTGCACGCTCACGCCCCGAGATGAACCCTCATGGAGAGCATTGGCCAGCATGAGTTCACGTCCCTCCCACGAGTCTTGTTCACAGCGAGTGGTGAGCCCCTACCATGCACAGACAAAAGCAAGCTGAGGGCTGTACTTGAGGACCTGCCAAACAAATTAGTGTTGATCTCTAGCCAGAGGATGTCACCAATCACATTGCTCCCTTGTCACCATGAAGGCAACTGTATTTGATGGAATAGCAATTGTCCAGGCAATGGGTAAACCACCTAGGGTCAAGGCATGTGCTCAATGGGCTGACCACTTCATAGCTACACTGGACAGCAAGTGCAGAGAATATGATGAGCTCCATCTAGTCTTTGACCGTTATGTTCTTCCCACTTCATTGAAAGAGGCCACAAGGGATGGACGGCAGGCTGGTAAGCCAGCAAATGCTGATCACGTCACAGACAAAAGGCAAATTGGCAAGGTGTCGGCAAAGCAGTTCCTACCCAGTACCACAACCAAAGATGAACTGACAGTTTATCTTGCACAGAAAGCTCTCCGCCACTGTGAGGGTAAGCCAAAGGTCTTCATAGAGACTTCGCGGCAAGAGGTCCTCTCAAACTCCATGGATGTTCAACATCTCTGTAGCTTCCAAGGAGAAGCTGACACGAGACTTATCCTGCACAGTCTGGATGCTGTTCGAAGAGGAGCAACAGAACTCTACAGTCAGTCACCTGACACTGACGTTTTTGTCCTTGCAGTCCACAGTTACCACCAGCTCTGCAGGAACACATACTCTGTCACTGGTGGGGGAACAAGAAGCGAGTAATATCACTGGGACCAGTAGTGAATGCACTTGGTGGTGCAAAGGCTGAAGCCTTACTAGGATTTCATGCCTTCTCTGGAAACGACGTAACAGGTCGATTTGCAGGCAAGGGGAAGCTGACCTGTTAGCAAGCACTTAGCAGATGCTCCATGGAGGTGGTATCTGCATTTTGCTGCCTTAGGAACGTCCGAGAAGCTGGAAGCTGACACTGAACGAACCATTGAGAGACATTGTTCGCCAGCTCTTTGAGTCTGGCAGCACTGTGGTGGATGTTGGTGATCTCAGATGAAAACTTTTTCACCAAGAAACAACTAGAGGCTCAAAAGCTATCTCCAACACGAGGAGCCTTGCATGAAGCCATTGCCCGGGCACATTAACAGGCGTGGTGTGGCGTCAGGATGACATTCCTCACCCTCAGCTACCACCAGCAACAACCGAGGGGTGGAAGGAAGATGGGGATAGGTAGTACCAGCACCAACAAGGGATCCTCCGGTTCCAGCCACAGTTACCATCATCAATGTGAGTGCAAGAAGACCAGTTGCACATCACACAGTTCCTGTCGGTCGCAGGGCCTCAACTGCTCCGAGACGTGTTTGTGTGGCGCCGATGAGGAGGTGTGCAGTAATGTCAACCAGGCACTCTTAGGAATTGAAGAGGATGAAGAAGGAGATCCCTCCATCTAACGATGAACACAAACACTAAATGAACATTGAAGTTCTAACCTACATTAGCTGCTGACCAGAACCAGCCAGATGGTGGACCGAAAAAAACTAAATAAAACAGGCATGAGCTATGAGATTATCACTGTATGTACAATTTAGAAGTCAAGAAGAAGAAGAAGACAACAACAACAACAAACATAATGAAAAAAAAAAAAGATGCAAAGCATATAAACGTACTCCCAGTTTATCTTGAATTCGCGCGAGATATTCCATAAAGAGGAAAAAAAAAGCGTTTTGGGCCGTTATCGCCTTACTAACAGCTATTCTAGTAAAAAATGGGCCATCATCTGTGACCCATAATGAACATACCTTCAAATTTTCAGAAAGATCGGCCAAATACTTTCTTAGATATTCTATAAAGAAAACTGTTATGGACCGTTAGTAACGGCCACAACGGTAAAATAACATATTGGGCATCATCTGTGACCCATAGTGAACATACCTACAAACTTTCAGAAAGATCAGCCGAGTACTTTCTAAGATATTCCATTAAGAAGAAAAACGTTATGGGCTGTTACAGCCATTAGTAACGGCTATAACGGTAAAAGAAAACATTGGGCAAGATCCGTGGCCCATAATGAACATACCACAAATTTTCAGAGATCAGCCGAGTACTTTCTGAGATATTCCATAAAAGCGAAAAAAACCGTTATGGGCCGTTATGCTCGTTAGTAACGGCTCTAACGGTAAAATAACACATCGGGCATGATCCGTGACCCATAATGAACATGCCAACAAACGTTCAGAAAGATTGGCTCAGTAAGTTTGTCTGAGCGAGTGGAACACAATTTGACCACAGACGGGTGGATGGACACACACACACACACACACACACACACACACACACACACACACAGCATTTCTTCATTCCCATTGTAAAGTACTCCCTGTTCCATAAGAACTGGGTATACAAAAAGTTTGAGGTGTTGAAAGGAGTGGTTTTTTTTTTCTGAATTATTATATTACTTTTAGCAATATATTGGTGTCTGTTTTCCATACAGAATGTATTGGGGGGTAATATAATCAAATTATTTAGCATAATTTGGGCCATAATTTGAAATTGAGATAAAAATATAAAGAAATCACACACACACACACACACACACACACACACACACACACACACACACACACACACAAAATGGCGACATCACTTTTTGGTAATTTAAATCCTTCCAGAACACAGTCCAACCAGTGGCCAAAAATTAACATTGGAAAACAACAGGAAAACACTGGCCCCCCAACTATAGTGCCAGGAACAACACTTTAGATCAGACCGTGTCTCTTGACGTGCCATGATAGAGTCTGGGACAAGTTGACTTCTGTCTGTTCATGTTTACCTGTCGAGTGGTGTAACATATGACCCGATCTTATGCTATGAGCCAACAGAGTCTGTTCCCTTTCTCTTCTCACGCGAAACATCATCAGACTGACCGCATCCACAAGTTTTGCATCCTGTAATTAGAACAAAACGCTGGTGCCTTCTACTCTATCATTAGAACCATTCCTATGTTCTCCTGTACCAGATGATGACACATGTAAGAGAAGAGGGATCAAGTCAGCGGATGACTACGACATGTTAGTGGGACGGGGGTGGTCGCTGACAGCTGGATTGGGCTGTGAAGTCACAACTTTGATTTCCCTCTTATCCCCTGCTGGAAGCGGGAGGCTGGTGGTATTTCTTCATTAATCACATGCATGGCACCTGCTGTTCACTGGTAACCTGGCAACGTCTGCGTAGCTCAGAGGTACATGCATCCCGTGATCTTCCACGTCAATATCTATAAACCCACCAATCTGCATTCATACCTGGACTACAGCACCCAACCACGGAACACAGCGTTCCATATTCAGAATTATTCCGCCTGTGCAGACTTTGGTCTCATGATGATTTCACTCACCAAGCAGCCAAGTATTTGAGGTAGAGTTGTTGTTCTTGTTGTTGTTGTTCTTCTTCTTCTTGTTTGTCGTTATTTTGTTGTTTTTGTTTACTAAGTGTGGATACCCCAGTACTGTTACTAATGATGCTGTCAGCTATACCACAGCTGCATCCAAAACATCTGCATCTCAAGTCTAACTGGTACATAGCAGAATAGTACAAATGTGTTTCTAAGACCAGATCTATGTTTGCTTTCAGACGCAGTAAAAAAAAAAAAAAAAAAAAAAAAAAAGGGGGGGGGGGGGGGGGGGGGGGGGGGGGGGAAGGGCTCAAAAAGACCTATCGTGCACTCCGAACAGGGCATAACCTCCACACTTACGTCATCTGCTACTCCTCTATCCTCGAACGCCAGATGCAAGATCTATCCTCTCACCAAACGAGTTACCATTCTAAATTGCTCAGGGTTTCATCAATCACAGAGTGACATCTTTGAACGGACGTTTCAGGAATCACATCGTATAGCCAGACTCTGGACCATCTGACCATTTGTCAACACAATGAAAAAATAAAAAACATATGTCATGTTATGCACACAACACCAGCCGACAGTACTCTCACCAGACGCATCACCATATCACTCATTATATACCTCATATAAGATACAGCTGCCTTCGTGTCTGGCTGACACACTGAGCGCAAATGCATGCACGCACTCATCTCAGCTTTCACCCGTGCACACGCAGTCTCTTCAAACAACCAGAAGGCGCACTACAATAACTCTTCTTCTTCCCTCCTCTCCGGGGAATGATTTACTAAATGTAATCAACTTTTTAAATCTTTAAATCTTCTGTTTCTCCACCCCATTAGAGGTACAAACATTCCACAGATCCACTAGTTGTGACCAAATTTCACCTCATTATACATAGTAATTCACAAGAACATTTTTTTTACAGGTTTCTCTCAATGGAGAAACAAATTTATACACTTTCCAAAGAAGAATTAGAGATGGCTTAAAATACAGGAACAGTATCCAAGTTCCGACCTAGGGGGACAATCAAAAATCATAGTGAGTCGACATGACAAACGTTTTCAAAATTATCTCACGACTGTCCTCTTCAACTAGGTTCTCCAACTATGGAGACAATTAGTTGCTGCCACAGCACTGGAGCCCAATTACTTCTGCGACTGCCACAGTCGTCTATCCTGTTTCTGGTGCTGCCACAACACAGGGAAGTGCTGAAACACGAATGAAGTCCGTGTAAGTAATCTATTTCAAAATCTGAATAATGATAAATTCTTCTTTTCCTTTTTTTTTTTTTACCTTTCTTAACTCTCTCTCTTTTCTCTCCCCATCTGTCTATACCTCACCTGGTAATGGTAGATTACATATGAATCTCGTTCTGCAGTTCCAAACGACCTGTCTGGTCAGCGTCCCCAAGCCATCTCCTTCCTATACCTTGTTTTTCCTTCCTGCGCTCTTCCTGAGTACACATTCAGTGAGTGCTCATCTAACTCTACGCATTACCAGCCCTTGCTTACTTGACCAATGGACAACGTCCGTCCATTTTCCTCATCAAGTCAACCAATAATCACCCTACGTCTATAGCCACCAGCGATACTGATCACGCTGGTCAGACCATGTAAATTATCCTTTCTTTTACCTTTCCTCTTCCCTACGAAGGGAAATACTACTTTATTTCAAATAAGGGCGCACACGACGGAACGTCACATGTCGCCATGTGAGGCTACGTCACATGACACCCCCCATCTCAGGGTGAAAAAAAAAAAAAAACTTTTCGCCAAGACTTTTTTTAAATACACATACATATCTACTTAATACACAACTTCAGCCATCAATCACCAATTTTTCATCACACAAAAGTTCCATCAATGCATAGAACTAACCTTTATGAACATCATAAAGTCCCAAAATAACATTCTAAAATCCTAGTATGAAAAAAAAAATGCAGAAACAGTTCTACCCTTTTTTAAAAAAAAAAAAAAATTCATACTCCATCACAAATCACAAGTCACACAGTCACGAAGAACATATAATGATACTGATCATTCCAAATGCCAGTTATGTTTATATATACCAAAATGTAAACGGAATTTTTTCTTGTCTGTTCTCACATAAACATATGTCCCAAAATCCTCACGAAATGAGAATTTCCTCATGACTCACTTGATGAGAAAAAAAATTGCCAAGTGAAAAGTTTTTCTTCAAGCAAGAATATACAATATCACAGTCCACTCGAAAGTTAAACACTTTTTTCCCATTCTTCACAATGGACCGACGTGAAACAAAAAAAAACAAAACAAAAACCACACTTGTAACACATCGAATGAAGTGTACTGCACACATTCACAAAATAGGATCCTACTATGAGACACCAATGCCAATACATATGCACTTTTGGAAAAAGATCAATCAAAACTGCCCATCAATTCAGATTGACAGTAGCACACATAACACTGCCAAAATGCCAATAAAGTCTTTCCACAATGAAAACAAACAGCAGAAACAGTCTTTTCTTTTTTATGCAGTTACAGCTGCACAAAGGATACTGTGCACTCACGCACGGGACAGAGAAAATCTACCATGACATTCTGAGTTCCAGGTAATGGCTCAATGTCAAACTTGAACTCCTGCAATGATAAAGCCCATCTTAACAGCCTGCTATTTTTGGTCTTGGACGACTGCAAAACGTCAATGGCCTGTGGTCGGTTTGTAACCGAAACTGTCTTCCAGTAAGGAATCTGGCAAATTTCGCACAAGCCCAAACAATGGCAAGACACTCCCTCTCAATTGTTGAGTATTTGACTTGTGTTAGAGAACTTTTACTTGCATATCGCACAGGGTGTAACAATCCATTCTTTTCTTGCAGAAGTACGGCTCCCATGCCTTTGGAGTTGGCATCAGTTCTCAAAACAAAATCCTCTTAAAGAGAGGGCAAAAGCAGCACACAGGGAATGAATTGAGGGTGTTTTGAACACATCCAGAGCTTTCTGGCACTCATCTGACCAGACAATACTTTTGTTTTTTGTTCCTTTTGTTAAGTCACTCAAAGGGGCTGTCAAGGACGCAAAGTGCGGTCCACATCTTCTGTGATAGGACAACAATCCAAGGAGTGATCTTATCTGTTTCTTTGTAGTGGGTCTCTTCAAGGCCAAGATCTTTTCTACTTTCTTTTCCTCTGGTGTCATTTTCCCAACAGAAATGACATGACCCAAAAAACTCAAGAGTCTTGAATCCAGCTGGAATTTTGGATGGTCTAGCCATCAGACCAAAATTCCGGAGTTTACATAAAAAACAGCTCTCAAGTTATCCAGAAGATCATTCCATGACTTTGCAGCAAGCAAAATGTCATCAGAAAAAACTTACTGCTCCACACTCATGAAGTTTTAGTGCGTGCATCATTCTGGCAAAAGAAGCTGGGGCGTGTTGTAATCCAAATGGCATTTTCCTCCATTGAAACAGTCCAAAAGGTGTCTGAAAACCTGTTTTTTTTTCCTTGTCTATCAGCCATCGGGATTTGCCAATACCCTTTAGTTAAGTCTATTTTGACAAAATACTTTCCCTCCGACAGTTGACAAAGAATTTCCTCAATGTCTGGGATAGGTTCTGCATCAAACACAGTGATTTTGCTTAACTTTTTGTAATCGATGCAAAACCCCACCGAGCCATCAGGTTTGTCCACCAATACAACTGGTGAACTGTATGGTGACGAGGACGGTTCTATAACCTTCAACCGAGCATAAACTTGAATCTCTCTTTCGACAACCTGTTTTTTCTCAAATGGGAGGGGGTATGGTTTTTGACTTGGACTGGGTTTTTCCGTATTCAAGTGAATAGTATATGGCTCAATTGATGTCAGTGTCCCTGGGGTATCAGTCAGGACATCCCTTCAGGATGTCCTTCAAAATACCTTCCAATTGTTCTTTCTGAATCAAAGATAAATCATCACACAAAACAACATCATGGTAAGTTTCTCCCTTGACAGAAAGAGTGGGCAGAGGTACAGTATCATCTATACTGGTAGATGTTAACAATCCACACATTGTTGTTTGCACAGTCTTTGCTCTGTCTCTGTATGTGACATCAGGTACAAAATCAGAACCAATGATTTCTGTAATAGCCACATCTGTTCCAGGCACTTGACATATTCATTCAATTGACTCGTTAATGGCACCATTTGTATGGAATACCTTTTCAGCATTTGCCATTTTCACTTCGGGAACCACAATCTGTTTGTTGTCTTGTCCAGGTACATGCCTGTAGAGGATGTCAGAGTCCAGTATGTACGTCGGCTTGTCCGTTGGTATGTCAGAGACAGTCTGCTTTGAGTAGAAAGTATAGCCGTCAATGTCTCGTCGCTTTTCTGCATAGTCCTCAAAACGTGTGGCGTAACTTTTAGTTCATCCAATTTTGAAACCTTGAGCGGTTTTATTGGTTTTCCCTGCTCTTTAACTTTTGATCTTGTACTGATGAGACAAGGAACGAAAGATCCTCCAGCACCACCATGTACTGTCGCGACACCTGGTAGATTTCCCAAAATCAAATCGCAAACTGGATTCTCAATAACACAGGCGGTAAGCGACCCGGAGTAGTATGGTGTATCGACGGGAATTTTTGCAAGTGGAA
>JADBJO010004263.1:78262-98262 GCA_016801955.1 Conus betulinus | reverse complement strand
TCCCCAAGCTCCAAAAGAAGTTATGCGGAGAAAGAAAGAAGGCATTTTTTCAGGTAAGAACGTTGAAATTGCATTCTGATTTGTTTTCATGAAAGAAAAGGGAGCCAGATGTGTGGTTGCTTGCAGGGCACATGATAGTCTTCGTATGTGAGTGTGTGTGTAGAGACCACCATGTGGACAAGAACTGACGTTAATTTACACCATTGACAACTAGGCACTCAGTGAAAATCTGAGCATTATCTCCCCTCTTTCATCCCTCCTATCTGTGACATTAATGGCTGAACAGATTCAAGATGTTTGACCAGGACTGGTATTGGTATGATTATGAATGGAATGATTTGTATCAACCATTTGCAGATACTAGCGATCTGATCACTAACATTAGCTTACCTGTTGTATTATTGTTTGGAATCTTCGGAAATTGTATGATAATTGTGATGATTATTGTCGTCTTCCTGGAAACAAAGAATCCTGGATACTGTAGAGACCATCACGTGACAAGAACTGACGTTGATTTTCATCATTGACAACAGGGCACTCGGTGTAAATCTGAGCATTATTTCCCCCCTTTCACTCCTCACACCTGTGACATCAATAGCTGAACAAAACAAGATGCCTGACTGGTATTGGTATTGGTATTGGTATGATTGGGATGATTTGTATCAACCATTTGTAGATACTAGCGATCTGATCTTCAAAATTAGCTTACCTGTTGTATTATTGTTCGGAATCTTCGGAAATTGTATGATAATTGTGATTATGTGTCGTCTTCCTGCATCCAATTCTAGGGTTCTGTTCCTAGTACTGGCCTGCTCTGACCAGTTAATGTTGATACTGTGGCCCTTTCAGGAATGGCTCCATCTCGTGTTTGATGTGCCGTTCATTTCAACGCAAGGTTCCGTGTCGTGTAAAATAAGTGCATTAATGATGAGCATGACTGACGTTTTGTCTGCTGCATGGACTCTTGTGGCACTCACCATACAAAGAGCAGCGGCTGTCCTGTGGCCACATCGTGTTAATGCTGTGTGGACGAAGACAACGTCACGAGCTGTTGCTGGAACACTGATTGTCGTTCTCACTCTGATTCATTGTCACGTTCTCTATGGATATGATTTTGATGTAATGCGTTGCGGTTACTATTTTTCTAAGTGTTGTGCGGTTGCATCTCAAACTTACATATGGTTCTTTCAGGTTATTTTGCCTTGGATGGAGTTAATTGAATCCCCTTTGCTGCCATCTGTGCTATTGATAGTCAGCAACAGTGTTCTTCTCCGGACTCTCGTCAGGTCTGCCAAGACAGGCAGCCATCTTTCTGTACAACGCACCGCTCAGGATTCTAGACAGCAGATGGTGTCTTCAGTGACTGTGACCTTGGTCACTGCAAGCGTTTCCTTTATTGTCCTGAATACGCCAGCAACAGTACGTTACATCACAATGCAGTATGTTAATCAAGACGATCCGATTGAAAACGGAAAGGACCTGATCTTTCAAACAATCAGCTACGTCATGTGGTACTCTAATAGTGCTATCAACTTTTATTTGTATTGCATGTCGGGGAGCAAGTTCAAAACCACGTTTTGTAACATGATACAAGACATTTTCAGTTATTTAAGTGCGCACAAAATCTACTGGAATGATATAAATCAGTTATAGGCTATACCACTAAACGAAATAAAGAGAAAAGATCGGGCGATCACCATACTCACAGAAACAGAGCGCAGCATCCACACGGAATGCTTAGGTCATATTCAGAATGGATATACGACAGTAAAAATAATGCGAAAGGTTTTTTTTTTCGCTCATTTTCCTGCTTGCTTGTGTGCTTTTTTTTTTTTTTATAATCGTGTGCTTGTGTGTGTGTGTGTGTGTGTGTGTGTGTGTGTGTGTGTGTGTGTGTGTGTGTGTGTGTGTGTGCTCTCAGTTTTCTCAGGACTCACTAACATCTGAACTTCAACTGGAAGATGGGCACTATTCAGTGGTAACTGAAATGACATTCCATCTGCGAAGTGGAAAAATACCCGGAGAGACTAAGGACAAATAAATTGATGGGTTTTCCTGATCAGACCTAAAGGTTCTCGTCTCTCCCCCTTTTTATATATAAAATGTTTACTCTAAAATCCTTGCAGACCTCAACAGAAAGAAACTGAACTGCTTCGCGTTGACACTAGCAGATGACGATCTGATCTACGCTCAAGAAGGCACGAAAGCAGTTGAGCAACAGTTGAACAACTTTGCTCAGTGGTGTCAAGAAACTGGATTGTCCACCAACCCTATAAAAGCCCAGACATTAGTCTGCACTCTCAGCAACAAGACATCAGGACAGGTACTCTCACCAGTTTACTTCAATTGAATACCAGTTAAATCAACTGACAGCCTACGCTATTGGGTGTAGGCTTTGACAGAATGTTAACCTTTAGAAAGAATGTTGAGCCTATTGTTCATAAATACAAAAAGGCCTATCCGCCATGAAAGCAATGGCAACTAACGGTATTGAACAGCACAATTTACACACTGTGTCACGCACTTATACTCAGTGTGATTGATTATGGATTAGGGATTCCAACACTGTCCATTAGCAATCTTCTTAAATGAAAAAAAAATGAAAATAAAGCAATGAGATTGATCCTGGGAACCTCGAAGGCCACACCGGTTGAAACAATGCGATACCTGCTTGACCTTCCTTGCAGGCACGACGCAACTTAGACTAGGTGAAGGCATGTTTCAGAGCACTTTGAAAAACCCGAAAATCCGCTTCATGCAGCGGTCAAGGAGCGAAAGGCGCTCGGCTAGAACATGGAAAATCATCGATGGAACGGGCAGACAGTCTATAGATTGTGTGCCATTTAGCAGCAGAACTCAAAAGAAACGAAGGAAAGGGATTAGTATCCTGACCAATTTAAAGAAACTCTATCAAATTTCCGTCGTTTTTGTTCGGTTGACATTATCCAGAATGGCCAGAAGGCAAACCCAACGCAGAAATTCAGATGCAGGTAGAAGACCTTGTCATGAAAGGTGACATTGTAATATACACTGACGGTTCTGTCACCAAAGGCAAGTCAGGCTGTGGATACACAGTGAAGCAAAATGGCCGAAATATCATGAAAGACAATGGCGCGCGCTGTGTAACAACTCAACGACTAGCAATAGAGGTAGATGCAGTGACACAAGCACTCCGCTGGCTTTCATCCACAGGCCAGATTAAAACTCAACACGTCATGATACCGACTGACTCCATGAACTTACTTCAGAAAGTGAAGAGTGGAATGGGAAGTCCTGCTTGGAACGAACTCACGCGCAGCCTTCCGTTGGAGAGACTCATATGGATGCACTGCCTGGACATGCTGGAGTTAAAAGAAACGAGAGAGCAGACACACTGGCTGGCAAGGCAATGATAAGAACTGGATTAAAACTTGGCTGATCTGATGTGATAAGAAATCAGAAGAATCACTCAAGCAAACAAAAGCAAAAGTATAGAGGCAAGCTTCAAACATGCCAGGCAGTGGGAGGAGGATATCACCTTATTTGTTTTCGGTGCTTTGTGTTGGCATTTCTACTCGGTGATTCAGTGCACGCAGCATTCTCTTGGAGTTATTGACGTGTAATTATTTCATCATAGGAGCACCAGTCACCCTACTTGCTCTTTTATTTTACTTTTTTTTTTTAACCCCGCTTTGGTTTACGCCCTTCTATCCTTTTACCTCATTCCAGCGTGCATCCGCCAAATTTTACCCGGAACTCACGGGCTTGGCTGACACCACCACCCTCACCACAACTTTTAGCCTCGTGCCCTGATGCCTACAGAAAGGCGTCATCTTCTCTTCACTGACCTGTTCATGGTCTTCAATGATCCGTAACGGGTCATTGATGCTCTGCAATGGTGCGATATCCACCAAAGGATATCCCCAAAGCCAACTGAAACTGATAAAATGGGGGGAAACACCTAGACGAGTTGCTTCCCATCGCCTGATTAACTGATCTCAAAGCACTTGAAAAAGGAGAAAGAACCTGGAAGATGCGTGTATATGGCAGAATATGTATACGTGTGTCGGCACGAAGGAGACTTACAACACGTTACATTTCCTATCCAATGAAATAAACAATCAACAAAGTTAGAGCATTTGTTTTTTTCACTAACGATACTCTTCAGCCCATCCTCCCAAACAAAAAAGGCGCAGTACCAAGATTCTGACAAGACAGACGGTAGGCTATACTTCAAAGTACACGAATTTGTTTAATGGGGGAAGAGCGCTCTCGCACAATTTTGTTGCGTGTTTATATTAAGGGCATGATTTGTGTTTCTTTTATCATCCCTACCTAAGAAAAAATCAACTCAGTACAGAGTCACCATTGTTGTGAAAATAAAACGCCGATATAAACATATCATTTGCAGACCCCGTCCACAAAGTCGTTCAAACGCACATACATTTTGAGCATGAATCAACCTACAAGGCGCTTGAACATAGGAATATCCCAACATTTATAGAACAAGATCACAGAATTCAAATGGAATAAACATCACTATTAACTACCTAGTGTGTGCGATTCACTCCTATAGCTTGTCTGACTGAATGTAGTGAGTGGGCCCTGACCCGAAATGTTGAAACGAAGGACAATACGCTGGGATAGATCAAAGGACCACAACATACAGTCACACAAGAAAACACGTTTAGCAAGTGCTTTGCCTTCAATCATGATCATATTCAGACATGTCTTCGGTCTTCAGGTCACAAGATTTCCAATTCTCATATCTAAAACTTTCAATTAATCCAAATCTCGCAAAGTCCAATGAGGTTTAGCCAACACTGGCACCCATAAGTCAAGACTTGCAAGAGTGAAAATAACTAGTATACTCAGAGGAGGCTACGTCGTGTTCTTGCAAGACATGAATACATTCGCATGACCATTGCCATGCAGATACGTATACCCTAACGCATATTAACGGCTCCTTGTGGTTTCAATAAGAGAGTGGGGGAACAGCCACCAAACAGCACACATTATTTTTTTTAATGGTTTATGTTCCTTGCAAGCAAAATCACACAGAATTTACTCACTCTCCCGAAAATGATACGTCACAGCAATTTCCTTCGAGATATGGTTTCATCATTCCCATGAACATCGTGCCAAAAGTTATTTTCTTTTATAGTCCTCACTCTATCCTTTTCCATTCATTTCATTCATAGCTGTATAAAATTGTTGGTTTGTTGTTGTTTAAAGCATTTCATTGTCAAACAAAAAGGAAATAGTAGAATTTCTTTGCACGTTTGTGATGAACAAACTAAGGGGTGAACGAACTATCTGTACTGATTGCCACTACTGGTTTCTATTTCTTGTTCCTATTCTGCACTACTCCAAGTGCAAACTAATCAATACATTCTTGGGAAGGATCTTCGTTCAAACTTGAAAGAACACAACATCAGGAAGGACGTATTTATAATAACTACGGCATCAATAATTCTTCATGAATTCACAACTTGCTGATCCCGTAGCGTCTGACAAAATAAACACTGATGTAATGACCTGTGAGCAGAACACTAGAATCAATGTGATATGCATGTCATTTGGCCTTGATCTCAGAAACCTTTAGCACACAGGTACCTCTGTGCTACTCCTTCCATGATGACAGTCCAGGATTTCGTCTTTTATCTACAACGCATGCGTGACGTCTAAAAGGACTGGAGAACTTAACGCTAGTATGTGGATCAATTAAGCTGGCAATTTATCAATAATACGTTTGGTACAACATGTAAACACAGAAAAAAAAATGCTTCTGTACATGATATTTCAGCTTTTTTATGTTTCTCAACTTGTTCACCTAGACTACTCTGCATTTATGTCACAAAAGTAGCTCGATTCTGTGAACAACCTATACACACACACACACACACACACACACACACACACACACACACACACACACACACACACACACACACACACACACACACACACACTCTCTCTCTCTCTCTCTCTCTCTCTCTCTCTCTCTTTCTCACACACACACACGCGCGCGCGCACACACATACACAGCTGGGGCAGAGAGAGAGAGAGGCTTGTTTGTTCTATTAGCTCTCGTTATGCCATATTCTTTGGCGTGATAGAACAGTGCAAAGTTTACTCTGTGGTTACAGAACAAAGTGTGTGCTGATGTTTCAGTCATGGAAAGAGACTGAAAGAACCTGCAGTCTTAGTTTTATGTTAAAGAGTTGTGGTCCTGGAAATATCTTCGTTCTTTCATATGCAGACTGATAATATAACTTCACACCGTGGCTATGTCCTATCCTTCAGACACTGCAGGTCCAAACCCAAGTTCCAGTGAAATGTATTATGTGAAGAGTGACTGTTAGTTGCAAACAAAGACAATAATGTGTTGGAAGTAGGCTCGATAATCAAGGTAGCTGTCAGTTCCCCCAGGTGTCGGTGAAGCCCTGTGTCCGACCTGCAACTGACTGCCATCCGGGTGTGGGGTGCAGCCTGTGCCCGTGCCTCTTACCCCGCCGGGGTATGGAGAGGCTGACTAAAGGTCAGTAGACATCGTGTGAGCGTTGCCAGCCGGGTGTGGGGTGCAGCACGAGCCCAGCCACCGTCTCTGCCCCGTTGGGGGTGTCGAGAGCCTGTCCGTGTGGTCAGCAACGCGCTGGAGTGTGAAAGGCTTTCTGAGTTCGTCGAGACGACGACTTGTGTTCCTTCTGCTGTGTGGGAATTCCGGGAAGGACTCCACGAACCTACTTCCGTGAGCGGTTCCTTTTTCCGTCGTGTCGACGTGTGTTCTGTTGTGTGCCAGTTGCTGGAAGGACTCCATGAACTGCTTTCGTGGGTGACTCCTGACCTGTGTGGAGAACTGTGTGACAAGGGCCCGATGCGGCCAAGTGCATAGACTGTGTGTCACTGCTGTGGGTGCCAGCCTGGCCTGCTGTATGAAAAGAAATATGTTGTTGTAACATTGTAGTACCTTGTGTCGTTGCGCCTCGATAGTGGCGAGCGTATTTTAATGATCTGCTTTTGTTTATTATGTATTATGTATATGTTTTTTTGATTTGATGGTTCAGGTAGCAAAAAAAATGAAACTTAACTTGTTACCTAGCTGTCTATGTTCGTGTGGTGTGGGTGTGTGAAGATAAAAGTCGTCGTACACGCATCCAAACTTCTTCAGGTGAGAGTCAGACAGCAAAACACCACCGCACACCATCCGTAACACTTCTTTAAAAACAATCCCCATGCATGCTTCTCTTTCTCTTTCTGGTCTAATAAGTGGTTCCTCTGTTTCTTTTTCACCAATATTTCACGCATTCAGAGTCGAGCTTGGAAAATGCCTACCTGCAAAGAAACGTGTCTTGAACTACGCACAATTAGTTGTCTTCGCCACTTCCTGTCTATGAATACGGTGCTTTGGTATTACCAGAATAGATTCTGGTCACTCCATATTGCTAGCATCCCAAAGTATCTTCTTGAAAGGCTACAGAAAATCCAAAACAACGCAGCTTACATCAATTTCCAACATTCAAATTCCAACACGCATCTCAAGTTTTTAACTTCTTCACTGCCTCCATCTCTTGACAGAATAGTATAAACTCTCCAATTTGACTTCTCCTGTCATATCTGAAACAGCACCCAGTTATCTGTTTGAAATCTACACGTCTATACTGCTTCTCACCAATTCCATTCTGGAATATTCACTCTTCAGAACGAAGACCTATGGTGAAAATTCTTTTTACTATCAAGTTCCAGTAGTTTCGAGCAATTTACGTTTCAAACTAGGCACTCTGAATCTTTCTCTTCCTTCAAGTCTCACCAAAAAGGCACTAGTCTTGGTTTATTTCACCATTATTTTCCTTAAATTAGTTTTAGTGTGATCATTTTTAGTTTTACTAATTTTTGTTTTCCGCAAAGGGGTTCAGAATGCATACCACTACTACTACTAGTAGTAGTAGTAGTAGTAGTAGTAGTAGTAGTAGTAGTAGTAGTAGTAGTATCATTATTACTATTATTATTATTATTGTTGTTGTTGTTGTTGCTGTTTTCATTATTATTTTATTATTGTTACTATTATCGTCATTATCATTATTAATGTTATTATTATTATTGTTGTTGTTGTTTCATTATTTTCGTTAATACCATTATTGTCATTAACATCATTACTACTGTTTCGTTATTATTGTTATTATTATCATTATCACTATTATTATCATATTATATGTATCATCATTGCTATTGATTTCATGTTTTCATTAAAATAGTTATTGTTATTATTATTATTATTCAGATCTGAAGATAAGTGATGCTCGTTTCAGTGATATTCATTGTGGCAGTTACTATTCTTTTTTTTTTCTTTTTTTTTTTTTACATGTTTCCAAATGTTATTGATGCCTGCGGTCATTCACTGCAGTGACTAATTGCATTATCGTTTTTGTTTCTAGCGCTTGGACTCTTCACCCATTCTCATGTATGTCCTGATCAACTGTATCAACAATTGTCCACACACACACATACACACACACACACACACACACACACGCACGCACGCACGCACACACACACACATACACACACACAAATACACACACACACACGCGCACGCACGCACGTACGCACGCACGCGCGCGCGCGCGCACACACACACACACACACACACACACACACACACACACACACACACACACACACACACACACACACACACACACACACACACACACACACACACACACACACACACATACCAGTACTGCCTTTTGTATTACAGCAAAACTTTTATAGATCGGATTGATTGCTTTCCACGTACACCTGGTTTGACATGAGTTCCTGTGCAAACATCTCCAATAATGCACGTCTCGTGTTACCACGTCTCAAATCTGCACAACTGTCTGGGTATGGGTGGATTCCAGGTACTAGGCACGTGACTGCAGCTGAATCAGTCGCAGCGTTGACTTCCATTGACGTTTAGTTTAGTCACCGTATGCGGTTGGACTGATGACTAATGAGTGACAAGCCAGAACCGAAGCGGGGAGATCAATATGTTTTTACCTGCACAACAGGTGACAGCTTCATGTGTGGTGTCTGATGTTGGGTTGAATTCACTATGAAACGATTGGCAGTATTGGCTCTATATCAAAGTCAGTCAGTTCGATTCATGCTAGGTGCTTTCTTCGTTATCATCATTGTATTAGATATATTTCATTTGCCATCTTCATGTTTGTTATTTATTACACGTTTTCTGTGCTGGGCAAGAGGGGAGGTCCAGTCTTTTGTGCATTCGTTTGTTGAGAACCTTCTTCAGAAGTCATGGAAGTACTTACTCAGCATTTCTCTGATATTCTGTAACAAATTACAAGACAAACCACGACATGTTTCGACCTCTTTGGTTTCAACTTTCAGGACAATGGAAGCGAAGAACAAGCTATCACATAACTCTTCAAACTGGGTGCAAAATGAACTTTACATTCACTTCAATAAAAGATCAATATTTGTGCCGATCTTATTTTGAAAGAATTTTACGCAATGAACTTTGCTAGTTATACAAGATAGGAACGGAATTGTTGTCAATTATGATTTGCCAGACCCATAGAATGAAGGAAATTTATCTAAACAATTTTGAAGTGCTCCTGTCACATATTGCAGATAATTCAATTCATTACCACGATGGCACAGATCAATCCTTTACAGAAGCTATAAACACACCAGCTGTCTCTAGGGGTATGTTTCGTGTGAATATAGATGTAGACTAAAACAAACAAATAAAGAAAAGAAAAAATAATAGATAAATAAATAATTGAACAGATACATGGTCAATGAATGAGTAAGTAAGTAAATGAGTAAGTAA
Source organism: Conus betulinus (assembly GCA_016801955.1). Taxonomy (NCBI): domain Eukaryota; kingdom Metazoa; phylum Mollusca; class Gastropoda; order Neogastropoda; family Conidae; genus Conus; species Conus betulinus. The sequence continues at coordinate 88,445 of JADBJO010004263.1, read as the reverse complement.
GTAAGTAAGTAAGTAAATACATAAAAACGAATAAATAAAAGATAAATGATGCATAAATGAATAAATAGATAGATGAAGAAATAAATAAATTAATGAAAACACATACATACATACATGCATACATACACACACACACACACGTACGTACGTACGTACGTACGTACGTACATACATACATACATACATACATACACATGCATGCATATGTATATACAAACATACATAGTTGATACGGATAGGAAGCATAAGGAACTGTGGTCGTCCTCCTTCGTGGATTTTATTTGGGACCCAGGCATCGTTAGTGTTGGACCCTAGGTTCTCTGTGAGTATTTAATACATTGCAAACTGGATTTTAAAACTAACTCTCGGAAATACAAGAACGCCTACTGCCGTGGAAAATAAAGCAGCTAACGCCTTTGAGGAGGATTGCAGTGGACAAGTCATGTACTCTGTTAAGACTGACGCATGTGTTTATTAAGATACCTGACCTCAGGTAGGTGTTCATTCGCGCGAATTGAAACGTTGGTTTACATTCCGCATGGAACAGAAAGAGAAACACGATTAAAAAGAAAGCGGTTGTGTTCTTACGCTACGACAAGAAGGGTTAACAAAAGTTCACCTTACCTTTTTGATGGCTGCAGTGAAAATGCTTTGGCTGGAAAGATTGTTTTGATCTGCTTTTGAAGGGGTTGTTGTGGATAGTGTTTGCTTTCATAAGACAGCCATACACAATTGTGGCGGTGAATGCACTAGTCTGGCTATAATGCACACTGATAATCTGTTTTGAAAAGATGTTCGAAAGCATTATAGAAGCAGTTGAGTTTGAAATGTCCTCCGATGGAGGTACACAAATTCTGAGCTGAAAGTATTCATTGTAACGCAAATATTATTAGAGCAAACGGCGCTGTTGGTTTTCAAAAATGCATTGATTCTCGAGATTTTTACGTCACACAACTTTCTACAACAGAAGACAATGTTCACATGAATTTAGAAAACAATGATTTTAAAAGAGATATTCCTTTATATAGGTACGTGATCCAAGCTATTCAGTGTATCAAAAAAGAGGGGTGGGTCAGTTAACTAATTGATATACGATTATGGATTCCAAAAACTGCACTTTTACCCATTGGGTCTGTTTCGATTCTTGCCACGGTTCAAAGGTATAATGAAAAATTTACCTGAGATTTTTTTTTTTTTTTGCCTCGGCTTTAAATTAATCTCTGACGCTTAGGTGAGATGGTTACAGGTAAGGAGTTTGCATCGTATTTTTTTTCCACAAGACAAAAAGCCATATGTTGTTCGTGTTGATGAAGAGACTATTATGTCTGCTTATCAAACAAGAGAGCAAGAGTACTGACCATCTGTTTTGGAACTGTCGCCTTGTTCAGAGGTTTTGGTGATATCTACAATTGTCTTTAATGGCTTTGTCATGTGGATATTTGTTATGGGAAAAACGGGTTCAGTCTCTTGTTTCTGTTGTATGTTTGTGTTTACCAGATGATACATTCACTGATAGAGTGTTTGGTATGATGTAACTGTTGGCTCTCCAGCTGAGCAGAGAGTTCTTCGTGTTTTCAAGCAGAGTAAATGCCATTAACAAGTATGCACCAAAGTTCAAAAGAATTGTCCTTGCATCTAGATAATATAATGCCATCGTTCAGGAATCAAGAAAATGTAAACATTCTTCTTGCCTTCCTCGAATTTCTTACCGACTCATTCCTGTGTTGATAATTTGTCCTGGTTTTCTTTCGTATGGACAGGGTGTCTGTTTCCTCGTTTGTTTGCTTCTGTTTGTTAAATAATGTCCGCGTTTTTGCACAGGTGTATAATTACGCAGAAATGAATACACGGCATTCCATTTATCTGTGCTGATGGTTTCAGCCTGGGATTGGGGGGAACAGAAAGGGGGAGGAGGACGGAGAGGAGGACACAGGCAGGAGTCGGTACGGCAAGAGGAAGGTGTGAGAACTGCAATGGGAAGATCAATCGAGTTAGATCAATAGGCAAAACAATCGATCGCTCGATCGATAGATAGATAGACAGATAACTATATATATATATATATATATATATATATATATATATATATATATATATATATATATATACAGAGAGAGAGAGAGAGAGAGAGAGAGAGAGAGAGGGGGGAGAGAGTGTTTGTGTTTGTACGTATTCCTTTCACTACGATTTTGTTATATCTGCATTTAGTCTGAAACTATCATATACTTGAGCAAAGATTTCAGTGTAAATGCTGGAAGAAAGCAGGCCGACATGCAAATGTGTGTCTCCTCTTTCAGACGTCTTTTCACACCAATCGGACCACACGCCTTTTATAAGTCAGAGAGTAATTTACACTTTAGCTAATAGTATTAGCATCACTTACATTTACCCCAAATACGCCTGTAGTGGGTTGACAAATGACTGACTGATTGATGTTTGCCTGTCTGTTTAATCCGTGACAGCCTGTTGTTGGCCGCTATGAAACAATGACAATCAGCTAATCACGGGCGTACAGCACTTTTATGCAGGGACAATGGTTTTTTTTTCCTCTTAGACAGATTATTGCTGAGTCATAGTTACACACACACACACACACACACACACACACACACACACACACACGCACACACACACACACACACACACACACATAGATATGATATAAATATATATATATATATATATATTGAATTATAAACAAAGCTTGCTCTTATGTCTCAGATTGTAGAAATAGGGGGATGATAAGCCTTCATATCTGCAGTGGTAGATGATTCTGCCTAACTGACAGTATGTGCTTGAGTGGGTGAATGGGGAATAATAAATGCTTCTCAAAATGAACCTTCAGCAAGCCTATAGTCTCCGAAGCGGGAGACCATCTCCAATGGGGAGGAAGCTCACTAACATATAACTCCTGGTCAGATACCGATATTTCGAAACCTGATTGTTTCTCCTCAGTGACCGCGGAAAGTGGTAATTTGACTCCTCTGCCTTTTCGGTTTTAAGAAGAATGCTATACCAGAAAAAGGCTGGTGTGCAATACCGTAGTATGTTTGTTGAGTTTTCAAAAAACCAACATATATGTATGTATATATATAAACATCCAAACAAAGAACTCAACAACAATCACTTAAAATATTTCCCAATATTTCGACCTTTTGGTCTTCCTCAAGGGACTTTAATGACTGAATTGCATTAGCAGCCTCCGTTCACACTTTTTCTTTTTAAAAAAACAGTTCACCACAGTTCCAATGGCAAGAGAAAACACAACGGTGGAAGGGTAGTAAGCTACGGGGAACACGAGAAAATAGGGGTAGGAAAGACAGAGAGAGAGAGAGAGAGAGAGAGAGAGAGAGAGAGAGAGAGGAGAGAGAGGGAGGGAGGGAGAGAGAGAGAGAGAGAGAGAGAGAGAGAGAGAGAGAGAGAGAGAGAGAAGAGAGAGAGAGAGAGGGAGACAGAGAGAGACAGAACCGCTTGCGCGCACAAGAGAGAGAGGGCGAGGGGGGGGGGGGGAGGTTGTTGGAAGGAAAAGGCTAGAAAAAAAAAAAAGGGGGGGGGGGGGGGGGGGGGGGGGCAGGGGGGGGGGGGGAGGGGAAAGGGGAAGTAGGGGGCACAAGTACATCTCAAGTATTTCTTTTCCAACGATCCTAAGAAAAGTATTTTTGTCTGTATAAAATGTCCCTGTATGAGACAACAAGTAGTTCCATGAAAGACAGCTTTCCAAACAAAGGCGTGCCTCAGTAGTACAGTTGAAGATCTCAAAGAGATAACACAATATATGACATCAGACGTTACCATATTTTAAACTGTAGAGAATGTCCAAAGTTAAAAATCATATACTTTCCATTAAGTCGTAAGTTCAAACAGTGTAACGTCATAACTATCCACTGTGGTCTACAAGGAATAACATACAGATATGTTACAAAAAATAAACGAGAACGTATCCTGCCACATAGTTAATAGTCTGTTACCCACTATTTAATTCTACGGTCATATCGAGAAGGAGGGGGAGGCGGAGAGGGAAAGAAAGGAGTAAGGGGGGTGGGTGGGAAAAGAGAGAGAGAGGGGGGGGGGGGGAGGCACAGGGTGAGGGGGGAGGGGGGGGAGAGAGAGAGAAAAACCAGGTAGGCAGACAGAGGTGTGTGTGTGTATATATATATATATATATATATATATATATATATATATATATATATATATAATAAATCATAAGTCTTGAACAGGGCTGCATTCTAACATTTATTTTTTTCATGAATTTTCGCCCTGTTTTTTTGGGCTTCATCAGCAGACAATTGCCATCACAAACTTTTATGATTTTTTTTTTTTTTTTTTTTTTGAGTTTGTGATTGCACTCGTCTGATGAAACCCCAAAACAGGGCAAAGATTTATGAAAAATAAATGTTAGAATGCAGCCTAGTTCAAGACTTATGATTTCTTTTAAGTGTATGCTGACTATTGTGAGCATTGTCTGCTGGAACGGATTCCTCGGTGGAGCAGCGCCTGAAAAATTATAGAAATCTGAATGAATTAAAAGCTGTATCTATATATATATAATAGATAGATAGATAGATAGGTAGATGTGTGTGTGTGTGTGTGTGTGTGTGTGTGTGTGTGTGTGTGTGTGTGTTTTATATGTGGTAAAACTCCAGGTAGCGACTCTCACACACCATATTTGCAACACTCAATCACACATATGGCATATTTACTCTCCGTGCGCGCATCTACTCCATTCATCCAAAGGAGATTATTTCACTTGGACTGTCCCTCTGTGTTATCCATCTGTCTTTCCCAGTCTTCAATCATTTTGGTGAGTCTGTCGTTCATCCTCTGCAGGTCCCCGTTCTGTTGATGGAGTGTCACGACCTCCTCTCGCAGCCCCCTCCGCTCGTCCTTCATGGCCACGTAGTCTTCATAGAGGATGAATATCTTCGTTCACCTATCCAGTCTTCGCATCCAACTTGTACCCATGGAGTTAAGCTTGCCCATAACGTCAGACAAGACAGGCTGGTTTGCTGTTTCAACGAAATGCTGCCTAAAGGGTTTGTTCATCTTGGCTAGGCTGGCTCTGCTACTTGTTGATCTCGTACTAGTCAATCGGGATTGTCTCTTACTGTCCTTGTTCTGAGAATGGCTGGGTTTAGGATTACTTTCCACGTCCCCGCAGCACAGAACAAAGCTACCCCAGTACAAATACGAGAGGAGCAAGCCTAGTATGATCAAACCGTCTGCTCTTCGTTTCGGAGTCAGTCAATGCGGTGAAAGTAGCAGGCCCTATTTTGCCGCACATGTTTTCAATATGAAGGCCTGAAAAAATTGGACAAAAACAACCGCTGGCCCTATTGTGCCGCACATGTTTCAATATGAAGACCTGAAAAATCGGACAAAACAACCCGCATACTGATGTGAAATCAGTGCAGCTGACGACATGGTCCTTCGTGTGACTTCCTGCTGAACTTCATAGAGTAAAATGGTCTTTGGATGCAGAAATTCTTATTGATTATTGGAGGGCAAAACATATGACCTCACGTGAAGATCAACAATTCACAACCACACCCACCCCCACAAAGAGAGAGAAGAAGCTGGGTTTCTATATACCATCGGAGGAGAGAGAGAGAGAGAGAGAGAGAGAGAGAGAGAGAGAGAGAGAGAGAGAGAGAGAGAACCTCCCTTCAAATGCCAGAAATATTTGCGATTTTTTTTTTAATAGGGTGAGGAATAATACAATTGAAGCAAAAAGGATGGAATCTTTCTCACTTACGCCAGCAACGATTTTGGTGGTCTCACAGGATCTCGGCGAGGACACAGTGACCACTGAGCAACTGAACTAGGAGTGCTGAATTTGGAAGACACCGTAATGCACTTCCTCAAAGGCAGACCTATATTTCGAAAACCATATCGAGGAGATGGAAACGCAAATATGCAGATACACAGCACTCTGCACTTTATACTGCTGTAAAGGTTGGCATCAGTCAACGTTTTATAAATAAACTAGCTTACCCGCGTTGATGTAGCTTGTACCCGCTCCCGCCCCATTCTCCCGCTCTTGTCTCATAAAGCAGCCCAGCAAGTGGTCTTTTAAGCGGTCCAGCAAGCGTCCAAGCACGTGATCTGACTGGCGGCCCAGCAAGTGGCTGGCAGGAGGCACAGCAAGCCCTGTTTGCTTTGTGCCTATTGTCTACTTCAAAGTGGCTGGATAGACCATATTTCTTGTATTTCCTTCTCTAGCGTACACAAACAGCTGTTTGCTGTTTCCAACCAGGGAACAGCCGACATAGAGCTGTCTGTGCGAGAAGCATGGCTCCTGAAGGAACAGGCTAACAACCCCCATTGACTGGCCTTGTGCCTTGTTGATGGTCATGGCAAAGCACAGGCGCAATGGAAACTGCAGGCGCCTGAACTCGATGGGGTAGGATGTTGGTATCAAGGGGATCCTCGGAATGAAGGCATCCCTTCCTCTCTTTCTGCACCATTGATACGTCATTGTTAGTAATTATGTCACTGATTTTTTTTCCAAGACGTCATTTGTGTGTGACAACGTCAATCAGCGTGAATCCATGGCTGCAAGGCGCTCCTGTGTTTCCTCTTCAGTCTCACTGTGTAAGCTTGCAGCCCGCCTTTGTCTTTCTGCCCCGTTGTCCCGCTCCCGTCAGTCATCATCCCGCTCCCATTCTCTACCCCTTCCCCGCCCTACTGTCCCTTCTTGCTCCGCGTGTGTGTGTGACAACTTCATTCAGCGTGAATCCCTGTTGGCGCAAGGGTAGAAATGTGTGTGTGAGAACTTCATTCAGCGTGAATCCCTGTTGGCGCAAGGGTAAACATGTTTATTTATTTATTTATTTTTTTAAACTACCCCCTTTTTTGAAAATCAGGCCCCGTCAAGACCATTTATCGGTTAAGTAAGATGCATGCCAAATATGGTGAAGATCCATCCAGCGGTTTAGGCACGGCGGAGGAAAAAAACATACAGACAGACAGACAGAATTACCTTTTATATGTATAGACGAAGATGAGAAGAAGAGACTGGGTGGTAGATGGAACGTGTGTGTATGTGTGTAGGGGGGGGAGGGGGGGGGGGGGGGGGGTGTGTGTATGCAGGTGTGTGTGGGGGGGTGGGGGGGGAGAGGGGTATGTGAGTTGATGTATAAACAAATACATATACTAACACAGGCTTTTATGTAACGATTTATAATGTCTCTTTGTAATGTCTTATGTACTTGCGAAATTATGTGAGCAGAAGAAAAATTTCAGATGGACAATGAAGTTGATGAATTGAATTGAATTGAATAGATCGTCGTGACCTTTAACACTGGCAGACTTGAGGAAGGAGCCTTTCATGTGCAGTGAATTTAAAACACATCACATGTGCAACATTTTTTTGCACAAGGAACAAAAGCTTTCTAAAGTGTGGTAGACTGACGAGACCTAAGTGCAGAAACCTAGCAAGGTCATTTCATCAAAAGGCAAGGAACTGTTTCACAAGGTCGTGGGTTTGGTGACGATGTGTGCTTTCGCAGCTGCTGCCTGTCTGCCTCCTGTTTAGATATTCTATGGAAGAGGAATGACAGACACTGCTATGAAAGAATCACCTGCACAGGCTATTGGGATTTTCAGGTCTGAAGGACCGGACTGATTCCGATCTGTTTGGGTATGGCTTCGTCACTTTACCAGCCTCACCAATGCGTTGAATGACAACTAATGACTCATTGTTGGATGGACATGACAGACCCTAAATTCTTGCAGCATTCAACTTTTGTCCTTAGCATGGCATCACAATGCTTACTTTCCCGTCTGACAGCACACACGATCTACAGCCACTTACCTCATAGGGAGCATTTTGAACTGCTTGTCAGTCTTCAAGCCGATAGCTGGATGGCGGTCAATGGAGGATGACATTTCGTTACATGGCGTGGCCTGACATGCATGGAAAGCTTTCTACACAACGGCGCTGTGTTCTCTAATGTCCACTTCCCCTGGGACGTATCTGCACAATCAGCTGCGTCTCCCTGATGAGTCCGATCCAGCGAACGAAAGGTCTAGGAGCAGGCACGTTGAATTGACCTGTCTTCAGGAAGGATTACGATGGTTCCCCTATGCTGCTAGTGAAGGGTTTAACATTAATAACATATGTCCCTGACTTTATGGGGTGTTTTTTGTTTTACTCCCCCGTTCCCTCTGGGATGGGATACTCATTCTAGAAGAAAATGTATCACAAAATATGATGTTGATTTGCTGTGCGTAGTGATATAATGCCAGAACGGCTTGTAAACAAGCAAATGAGGAAAAACATGCTTAATTATAATTATCATAATGATGATGAAGAAAAGTTATGTTTTAGAGCGTTCATCAAAATACACAATAATTAATAATTTGGCAGGTCATTGTTAGACTTTCTTTCCGTTTGATTTGTTGATTTTGAATGGTGGTTGTGCAATGGATCCAGGAGGCGAACTTACTTTTGTATCCCCAAATGGCAGTAGTGTTGTGGATTATTTTTCTTGTGGTTGTAAAAATTGCCAATCAACTTTTTTCTTGGCACCTACCTGTGGAGTTGTACTGGCGAAATGGCTGTGTAGAAAATGATGTCCCTTTTGTGCCACAGGTGGGTGAGGAAAGGTGGTCTGGTCAGATAAGTGTGCAGAAATGTATAAAGATGAACTAAATTCTTCAGACTTTAAGCATTGCATAGAGAGAAGCATAGACGCTATGAATGTACATGTAAACAGTTCTGTTGAGCTCTTTGTAAGTACATTATATGGTGCTGCTGCTTGTATGATCAGATTAGTTGGAAAAGAAAGAAAACAATTTGATGACCGATTTGATGTTGAGTGTAGACAACAAAAGAGATTAGTGAAAAGGCTTTTACAGAAATTTCAAAGAACTAAAACAAAACTAGTAAAGGAAGAAAAGAAAACTTTATGTTGAAGAAAGAAAGAAAGGTCTATGCTAATCTGCGAAAAGAGAAAACAAGAGAACATGATGAGAAAAAGTTACAAGGACTAAAAGAAGCATAAACGACCCAAAGTTATTTTGGGCAACTGTAAGATCAGTTAATAGAAAGAATATTGTGTATAACAATACCAGTGTGCAACAGTGGTATGAGCACTTCCACAGTGTATTTAATGTTTTTGATTCTGCCCCAGAGCATGCAACTGTAGACTTTGAAGACAGTGAAGGAGAAGATGATGGTAATGAACCCCTTTTCCATGATCAAATAACAAAAGAAGAAGTTGAAGCTGGTGTGAAGAAATTGAAACCTAGTAAAAGTTGCGGGCCTGACAAAATTTTGGGTGAGATGCTCAAACAAGAGAATACACTAGTAACTGACTATTTAGATTCATTATATTCAATAAATTATTTCATAGTGGAACATTTCCACTAAATTGGTACAAATCTGTTATTGTGCCTATCCACAAGAAAGGAGATATAGATAATCCAGGCAACTACAGAGGAATTGCTTTAACTAGTGTGGTTAGTAAGGTATACACTCATATTTTAAACAGAAGGTTAACTAACTGGGCTGAGAGAGAAAGAAAAATGATTGAGGAACAAGCAGGATTTAGGGCAGGTTATAGTACAGTGGATCATATATTTACTCTGTATGCACTGGTTCAGAAATATCTTATGGAAAATTCCAAGTTGTATGTGGCCTTTGTTGATTTTAAAAAGGCCTTCAACTCTGTGAACAGAAATATATTTATGGCATGTACTTAGGAAGTCTGGTACAAAAGAGAAAATGAACTTTGTTCTGAGGGGTGTTTACGATTCTGTCCTTGCTTGTGCAGGTGATAAATGTAATAATTCTGAATATTTTGATTGTCCTCGTGGCGTAAAACAAGGGTGTCTTTTGAGTCCCCAGATGTTTACTTTTTTTTTATTAATGAACTAGCCATTGAAATGTCGAAAAAAAAGGATGACATGGAATCCAACTTGTACCTGGAGCTCTTGGAATATTTTTGCTGTTATTTGCAGATGATATGATTTTACTTTCAGACACCGTTATTGGGTTGCAGAATCAACTAAACGCATTGAAACAAGAGGCAGATAAATTTACACTGACTGTCAATCTTGACAAAACTAATATAATGGTGTTTCGTATGGGAGGTCACCTTTCACAACAGGAAATATGGTGATATGGCAACTTGGGAGTTAAAGTTACAAATGCATACAAGTACTGAGGGATGGTATT
>JADBJO010004263.1:40762-75762 GCA_016801955.1 Conus betulinus | reverse complement strand
TCACAGCACTTAGAATAATATGTACTGCATTTTTCTGTGTCAAAATCAAATCCATAGACAAAGTGACAGTGAATCAGAATGACAACAACAATCAATGATCCAGCAACAGCCCGTGACGTTGTCTTCGTCCACACAGCATTGACGCGATGTGGCCACAGGACAGCAGCTGCTCTTTGTATGGTGAGTACCACAAGAGTCCATGCAGATATAACGTCAGTCGAGTTCGACACCAGTGCATCCACTTTACACGTCAAGGAACTATGGCTTAAAATGAACGGCACATCAAAAACACCTCGTAGAGCCATTCCGGAAGGGGACGCAATACCAACATTAACTGGTCAGAGCAGGCCAGGACTTGGAACAGAACACTTGAACCAGATGTGGGAAGATGAAGCATGATCAGATTATCATGGAATTGCCCAAGATTCCAAATACTAGTACCAACGGTAAGCAAATTTCAGGATCAATGAGGAGGTTTTCGCATAGGGTTGATATAAATCATTCCATTCATAATATTGATATAAATCATTCCATTCATAATCATACCAGTACCATTCAGAACCATTTTCAGCCATCTTCTTCAGTTCGTTTTAATAGAGTTTGTCTTATAGGAAAGTCTGCTTAAGTCTGTTTAAGATCACGTGGAAAGCGAAAGCAGAGTGGTGTGGGATGTGGGAGGGTAGGCTGAGGGGAGGAGGGGTCGTAGGCGTATACTGAGAAACAGATTGACAATTATCAAAATTAGAATTAACATGTGCAGTACATCACGTTAAACATTTGTGTTGTTTGCCTTTCTCATTATGGTTTGGCATAATGCTCTGTCCGAATGTATGGAAATAGAGGAACACGGAATCACAATGTGAAATATCAGAGAGAGAGAGAGAGAGAGAGAGAGAGAGAGAGAGAGAGAGAGAGAGAGAGAGAGAGAGAGAGAAAAAATCTTCGAGTAATGGATGCTAATTTTTATTCAAATTGAGACTTACCTCTTGCGTTAGGGCTGAGACCTTAAACCATAAAGTACTCATAAATGTTTCCAAAATAAATCAACATTTGAGCACTCAAAAAAGACACGCTCAATGAAATCAATATCATGGATCAATGCAATAATCACATTTACTTGTATATGTTACTTTCATATGTTATGAATGATATTTGTAGGTTAGATATTATGATTTATTTTCCATCGCAGTTAATGTAACCTAACTTCTTTTGAAATTTCATACGACAAAATCCAATAACTGTCGTCGATAACAAAATCTTTTTGCCAGACTTCAGGAGTGTGAGATTTTAGATTTATTTTATAATCCGCCTTTAATAATAAGGTTTTTATTCCCTTTGGTTTTACATCAAACTCTCTCTACATGCAGGACTGCACATGTATGTTTTCGCGACTCATTTCACCGCTTTGAATCCAGTTCATCCATGATATTGAAACTGCGTTGCAAAGAACATTGTATTCAAAAATTGCATTTGATCTATTTCTACCTGTTACAATTGAAACTTCTTCTAAACTCAGGAGTCGGGTTTCGTATGCATGCACTATGTTTGGACACATTCAAATTTCTTTCAAAACCAATTTAAAAATACAAATCCTTGCCCTTATATTGCACTTGAATATTATGAAATAGCATTTGCTATGAATATTTTTGAGTGATTACATCGTCTTTTTTTTCTTTTTTTTTTTACCTAAATCAGTGATCATGATTAGTCTAGGTCGAAGTCATTACCTTTAGGTCGTTTTCTACTTCACTCTCTTTTTGTAGCTGCTGTGACCTGCAGTTTGTCATGAAATCATTTCGTTCCATGACAAGTTTACCCAACTGCCATTTGGATATGAAGGTCCAGTTCTTGTTTGTTGCAAAAACAGCTATAGATATAGACATGATTGTCACTCTCTGTTGTATCCCTTTTAACCTTTCAAAGGGTTTACAGTTGCTAATTTTTCTTTGCCAAATAAATGTATACAACGCTATGTTCAACTGACTATGAAATACTTCTGAAATACAACAATTTTTCTTGTATATTGAGATCCCTTCTACTCAATTGTGTGATTTAAAAAAATGGATTCTTTCAACTCGAATTTTCCAACTATCTTCAATATTTGTCGTCATTATTTCTGTTGGAAAAATTGTCCAAGATTTTTATTCTGTCAACTACGGGAAAAGTTTTTCTCTCCTCTTTACCTAGTTATAATGCTTTTGTTCTGTGCAAATACAGTTTTCTTTCTTTCTTTCTGCGTTCGCAGGCTGATACTCCTGCGGACACACTGCCTGTATAGACAGGCAGTGGAGTTTTGTGTGTGTATGACCGTTTTTCATCCCGCCATTAAGGCAGCCATACTCCATCTTCGGGGAAGGTGCATGCTACGTGTATCGTGTCATCCATACCAACGGCCAAAATGGCCTTCTCTTCCGAAAGTTGGTGATGGGATTTTACGTGTGTGCAAGATGTTGTGCGTGTGTTCACAAACGGAACCTCGGTTTATAGTCTTATTCGAAGGACTGTATGGGGAATGGAGTCAGAACCAATGTTAACTCCGAGTGAAAAATCCCCCTGTACCGAAATTCGAACCCGTAACCCCAGGATTACGAGTCCGGTGCTCTACCATGCTGAGTTATCCAAGCCCCCCCCCCCCCCCCCCCCCCCCCCCCCCCCCCACCACCAAATAAAAAAAAAAAAAAAAAAAAAGAAAGTTTTAAGTCCTGAGAAGTTTTCGAAGGAGTGAAGTATGTTTCAAGACACTATCATATCATCTGTATTTTGTTACGAAATAATGTCGTGTCATCAGCTTATTGCTTTATTTTTCATACAACGTTATCATTTGTGTTTGTGTGTGTGTGTGTGTATGTGTGTGTGTGTGTGTGTGTGTGTGTGTGTGTGTGTGTGTGTGTGTGTGTGTGTGTGTGTGTTAATGCCTGAAATAGGCCTGTTTCTTATCTTTATTGCCAAACTATCTACTTCCAATAAAAATGCAGGAGGAGAGAGAATGGGAAGCCTAGTCTAATATATCACAATGAACACCAGGTGCCTCAGACATTCACCCACCATGGTTAATGGTCGGGGGATGGGGTGGCTCAGTGATAGAGCGCTGGACTCGTAATCTTGGTGATCCTGGGACACAAATAGCATTTGCTAGTGTAGCCTTTGCCACATGGTGGTGATTTTTCAATACATCTAGAACACCTTAACTGTCGATTGTCTCGTTTAAGACGTTAACTTCTCTGTAGTCACGTGGTCTGCCAGATATGATATTGAACTTCTTGTTCAGAACACAGTTTAAGTATCCAAGGATAAACAAATCTCCATCATTAAACTCAGCAAAAAAAAAAAAAATCATTCAAATTTAGAAAAAAAAAGAAAGCTTTTCAGTTGGCTCATTGGCTGTCACAACATTGCATTCAACGTTTCCAACAGAAACGGTAACCATTCTTTTTTTTGTGTGTGATCTTATTAGTTTTACCTCACCATGAAAATTTCTTGAAATTAAAATCACTTACCCTCGACTTCGTGTTGTACCTTCACTAAAGAAGATTTTACCACCCCATTCTTTGTTGTATGTTTCGATTTGTGTGTGTGTGTGTGTGTGTGTGTGTGTGTGTGTGTGTGTGTGTGTGGAATGGGAATCCCGTAAACAAAGATTATTCATTTCTTCCTTTTCAAGAGAAATGAAACACTGATTTTTTGTAACCCTCTGGCATTCAAAGAAGTAATACGTATATTATCCATCAAAAATAATTCATTTCAATATTCCATCTGTAACCCTTTTGTTTTCATGCACATCACTTGTTATTCATACATAAAAACGATTTCACACATGATGGAATATTAACCACATATGTCAATAAAACATTTCGTGCAGTATTCAAGCCCACAGTCCATTGAAATATAGCAAGTTTTATCATTAAAAGGTCGCGAAGGGTCACACACAGTGACTAGTGCCACCAGTCAACCGTCACCATCTCGGAGTCCAAATGCCCATGGATGACAGAGTGACCCCTCTTGTCTGGGCGCCTTCCCTGTCTCCTCCCAATGGACTGTGTCACTCTCTGGAACAACCACCTTTAGGGGTGTCAGACTGCACGTGATGCGCCTGTTCAAGAGAAGACAGGGGAGTAGACTGGTGGATTGAAGATCAGCTCCTGTCAACATGGTCAATAGTCTTTGCACAGCAGTGGATGCTTTCTGCTTGTTGCTTGCCTTAACTTTGGTTTTGGTCTGTGTCAGTTGTTCATTGTTCTGTTTGTTAGTGACACGGTTAGAGAGTTGGTATGACTGGTCACCCTGTTTATGTTCAGTCTGTTTACATTATCGGCATTATTGCGTACTGACGCATGATGATCTGATTTACAAACGGTTTAGAACAACCAACCATCTTTTGCAGAGACTTTTGTTTTTTGTGATACCGAAACATATTTCTCTTTATTTTTTTTCAAGTGGAGACTAGGGGTTGGTAAAAGAAAGAAATCGTGGGCCCGTTAAAATCTTGTCAACATATTGTCTTTGTCCCCGGCTCTTTCCATTTTTATCTACCATCGGCGCAGTTCACAGCCAGCCTGCACAAAGGTTTTCAGAGGATTTCAGAGTCAGCAACTGAAATAGGGAGATCGTCTATCCACACTTTTGTGGTTGGTTTTCCCTCACCTGTGTCATGAAGAATGTCAGGGTAGGTGCTGGATACCTGGAGTGAGGTGCTGCACATGACCAGTCCTTTCTGTAGGAGTTCCATACATGCCCCTTGTTTTCTGGATAAATGCGCCACGAACATCTGATGGATTGGATTGTGCTCCAAGGATGGAACCCTGTCACATCACCACACTTTTGGCAGTCAAATATACCTCCAGTACCATAGTCCAATTGTCCAGGTTGCCCGGGATGTCTTTCAAATTTAAAAAAGACCAGATGCATGGAAGAAAACGTCATCATAAATTCCAGTAACGAATCAACAGAGGAACGGCTGAAGCTCTGTGACTGACGATAAAAAACCCATGCCATAAACTCGCCTCAAATTGCAATTTGGTCTGTGCAGAGAGAGTGACTGCCTCGTGTCTGCAAGCAACGAGCGTCACTCGCCGAATCCTCAAGTACAATGTCCATATCCCATGTTTCAAGAGATTAAGAAGTGATGGTCTGGTCTGAAACACACCCTTCACGAGCAGATATACAACTGGGTGGTTAAAAAAAAAAACATTCTGCATTTTATGGGTTCAAAGGAGCGGAAAAAGCACTTCTGGCAAGATTAAATTTTTCTACAACTGGCACCAGCAGTACACACTCTTTAATAGGAAATGGAAAAAATAACCAGGGTTTGTGGTATTTTTTCCTCCTGCACGAATTCTACCTTTGAACATTTGTATTGCATGACTTGCATGAGTATTTGGTCATTATGAATTTATTATTAAGTCTGTGCATTTTCTGGTTAAGCCATCATTTCCAATAGACAGTTGTGACATTTCTGAGAGAGTGAATGCCCAAGTGTTGCTTCAGTAGGGAGATGAACGAGTTTACGACGACCATGGAGTTTCACATTGCTGAGAGGGGGAGAGGATGCAGAGAGGAGGCGGTGCACCACAGGTGTTAGTGTTGTGTTGGCCAGCCTGAAACATCCAGGGTTCCTGTTGACGGTTCCAGCAAGATTTTCTCTATATTCTGGTTGATGGCACTTACAGAAGCATGGAAATTTAACTTTGTCTACGACAACGAAAAAGCATCAATGACCTGTGGGTCAGGATTGTAAGAAACAAATCGCTCCATCTGTTGACTCTCCAGCAAGATGCATTTGAACGCAAAACACACAGTATTTAACACCAGATAGTGCATGCGGAAAACTTTCTCACAGATCAGCTATTGTCTTCCCACGGGACACTGCTTCACAGCGGCAGTGGCAGTCGTGTTCTGTACGGATGGAATCTGTTGTGATCACAACGTCAGGCTCACACCTGCAATTGTTATTTTCAGCTCTCACCACATTGTCTCTCCAACCTCAAACATTTTTTTTTAACATTTTTTTTTCGTTTTTTACAAGACATACACAACTTCACACTAAGACATACGCATTCCCTTCGTAAGTTGTAAATGGGGGAAGGAAATTAAAAAAAAAAAAAAAAACACACCATCTTTCCCCCTCCCCCATACATATACCTGTATTCACATACACACATTTTATGTCATCTAACTGCATAAACTACTACCTCCTCCCCTTTTTTATAGTTGCTTTTTTTTCCCTTTTTCTTGCTGGTAACAAAGTGGCATCCCAAACTTCACAGCTGGAGAACTGACAACTATCGTACCCGTCACCTGAGCCAAAAGTCTGATTTCACACTTACTTCACCTGATAAGCTTTTTCATCAGTCAGCAAGTTTTTCCTCCGGTATTTAGAAAGGCTCATTTCACAGTTACTAATTCCATTATACATCCCTGGACTGAATTCTTGTTCTTGATTCAAATACTGACTTTGATGGATGTACAATAAACCCAAGCGTTTGAGAAAGAGTGGGCCTTTTGGTAGTGTCTGCTAACAAAGAATCACCCTACAAGGATGTTGACGTACAACCTCTTTTTCCGAGCAGTGCAAGAATGGGTTTAAAAACAATTTGCTGAATCAATAAGGGCCTGGCTCCAGTCTATGTGGTAGAGCATAGCCCTATCCGTAAGCATCTAAGGAATTTCTCGTTTCCGTTCGGAATGAGCGCTGAATATTAACTGTCTTTCAAACTAACTGCTGCCGTAAAGCAGATCTTGCTGATAAGAGCCAGTGCTGTATCCGGTGAGTCTATTTAATGGTAATAAGTAACTTGTGCATTTGACTCAGCGGGGAATAAATGATGGGATCTATCTTTCTTCTTTCTAGTGAATACTGGCAAAAGAAATTCTTGATCAGCCAGTCCCTTGCTTTGAAGCCGTTTAAATAATTTCAGAATCAATGATTTTGCCTTTACTTGAGCAAAAAGGTGTCATCACAGAACTGGCTCGTCAATTCGCCAGTTTCTGCCTCAAAGGAGTAAGTCAAGCAGGAATGCAAAATGGAAAATGGTTCACCTCTTCCTGTTATGACAGAAGACGGATGATCCCTGTGACTCCCATGCCTGGGATTTCTCCATTGGTGAGGTTTGTTAAAGGCATTCTGGCCCAGGCTTTACTTAAAGAAAGAACTACTGGCTACTTTCAGTACGCGATTTGTAGGATCTGCTTCCTCCCTAAAGATGTTTCGTGCTCCAGTTGTTATCGAGTTTGTTGTTGTTCTTTTTTTTTTTTTTTTACCATTAGCGCAATATGTGAAGTTTTTCATTATTCACTACTTACATTACACGACGGTTCTGAAATATTCTTTGCTGGTACCAGAGATATGTGACATTCTGAAAGGGTCGACTGTCTGGCGCAAGTCTTATGTTTTGATGTTAATAAGGTTGACAGGCTAATACAAGTACACCATACAGTCATTACATCAGTCCATACGCAAAACAATTATTGCCCTTGTTGGCAGGTACACCACACAAAAAACAACATACATCGACCTGACAGTTTTTTGCTCAGCTTGTCCACGAAGAATGCAGAATACGACTGCCTGGCATTGAAGTACAGCATCAACAGGCATTTGCGCGCGCACGCTGCATCTCATGTGCATACGTCTGACCAATCAGCAGACGAGGAAGCTTGGCACACATTGGTTGTATTACGATTTACAGATGACGCAGTTAATACGTGCTAAACAAACAACTGCTCATAGAAATACCAGACACAGTTTCTGGTGAGTTTTTTTTTTTTTTTTTTTGCTAGCTAGGCAGAACAATGAATCAGTTAATCGTATTTTCACAGCTATCAGCAAGCGTTTTCTTCACATAGTAAACTCAGAAATACCAGGATGGTATAAGTCTTAGATTGTGGATATCGCGTCGTAAAAAACCTAAAGGCAAGACTAAATATCGTTTTGCTCCATAACAAAAGGGCATTATTAACAACAATGATAACAACAATGATGATAATAAAACTAATAGTAATAATAATAATAATAATGATAATATTAATAATAATAATAATAATAATAATAATGATAACAAATATAACATTATCGTTATCATCATCATTATCATCATGATCAACATCATCATTGCTATCATTATCATTTTATTATCATTATTACTATTGTTGTTGTTGTCGTCGTCGTCGTCATCATCATCATCATCATCATCATCATCATCATCATCATCATCATCATCATCATTATTGTTATTACTATCATCATTATTTTTGGGTTATTATTTTTGTCATCATCATCATCATCATCATCATCATTATTGTTTCTCATTTTCATTTTAATTTAGGATATTGTAACGGGTTTAACCAAGAGAGACGGAATTATGGCACATAATCTAAGAATGGCACATATTCATAAGTGGACGCTCCTCGATCACACAATTGCACGCGCGCTCTCAGAATTATGTGACCAACAATGCTTCGCTCATTAAACAGCAGAGGTGAACACTGACCTCCCTTGTATTCCTAAACGGAATCCGATCCTTCAGTTCTGACTGAAAGACTTCCACCTACCTTTGATATTCTCTACATAATGCTTTCATTTTTTTCAGCAACTTGCTTCCAAAAGGCACTTTCTTATCGTTTTATTTCCCACCCTCCTCTGGCTACTAAAGACTGCCCTTGAATTCTGTTTTTGAATCCCTGAGGTGAGATAACCACTGAACTGTAGACTGTGGTATGTCTTAAACTGATGCCAAGGTAGCACCGACACACCGAGCCGTGCCTCACTGAGGAGTCTGATGCAGTGGAGGAAAGGTCTCTTGGCAGTCGATCTGAATAGTTGTTTTCGAGATGGACTGAGACGGTCCCGTATGCTGCTAGTGCAGGATGTTATATGCATGTCTGTTATAACCACCTAGCCTTCATCCTCGTTTTCGTTCTCCCACTAGCCATCTTCACCGCCCACCCCACCCCCCCACCCAACCCCCGCCGCCCTTTCTGTCTGTCTTTCTTTTTTTTTTTCTTTTGATGATGTTTACCACCCTTGTAATGACGGAGGAATTATTATCCCGTACTTCACACCTCCCTGATTTCACACACACACACACACACACACGCGCGCGCGCGCGCGCGCGCGCACCCACGCACCCACGCTCACACACACACACACACACACACACACACACACACACACACACACACACACACACACACACACACACACACACACACACACACACACACTGACACCTATCCGTCTGCATATCTATCTGACACATCTCTCTCTCTCTCTCTCTCTCTCTCTCTCTCTCTCTCTCTCTCTCTCTCTCTCACACACACACACACACACACACACACACACACACACGCACACACACACACGCATACACACAGGCTTGTATTGATTTATGGATGTTGATGTTTTAACGGTTTCGTCGGTTAGGTGTCATCGTCTCAATTTAGCCTGTGATTTATTATTTTCTTACCACACACCCTGCGGGAAAAAAAAAAAAGGAACTTTTTTTTATGCGCTTTGAACTCGCATTGAAAACTCACTCCTGCTCCTCATTGCTCGATTTGCTTGTTTTTTTTTTTTTTTTTTGAGTAGTGATTTGCACTCTTGAAAAAGAAAAAAAGATTGCCTAGTAAGGTACGGTAATTTTGTTTATCGCCCAGCCGACCGTAAAGGACCATACCAGGGCTGTCACCACGTTGAAGCCAAAGCACAAGTCATTCATTCACCCAACCCTTTAAAATACATCTTCTAAAAACACCCTAAACTTCATTTGATAATTATCATTTTAGGTTACAAAGCAAATAATGAGCGATACAAACAACCGGCGACACACCAAACAGACAAATAGAAACAACGACCACCAAGATGTAGGTATTTGCATCATAATAAGTGAATAAGAACATGAAAAAGGTTATTTTAAAGTACAACAACAACAACAACAACAACTATCAACAAGAAAATAGCACATATTGAAACCATTCACGTGGAGGTACTGTTTTAGAATGTCTTTGTGAGACAAACACGTAAAAGAAAGAAAAGAAGGACATAAAGGCAATTATACACAGACACAAAAAATTTCTCTGCATGGCATTCACACACACACACACACACACACACACACACACACACACACACACACACACACACACACACACACACACACAAAGTGCAAATCAGAATGGCCTATTACTGTGATAAAAATGATGTATTTTCTTCACATCAAGCTGGATTTAGAAAAGGACGAAGTACAACTGATCACCTGACACGACTAACTACTCAAATTAAGAAACAGTTTTCTTATGGTAAAAGTGTTCTTGCTTCCTTCTTTGATCTTACTAAAGCTTACGATAGAGTGCGGCACAGCCGACTATTGTTTAAATTAAAACAAACTGGTCTTTCTGGTCACGTCTACAATTATGTGAAATCCTTTTTAAGTGGGAGACACATAATGACCAAAGTTGGTGTGACTTTATCATCCTCAAGATCTATAGATATGGGAATTCCACAAGGTTCTATAATCTCCCCTTTGTTATTCAACGTAATGCTATATGACTTACATACATGTTTTTCATCATATACCAAGGTAGCTCAATATGCTGATGACATTGCAATATGGATTAATGTAACTTTAAAGAAAAGAACAAATTTACGTCACATAAATTATATTCAGAAGCTCTTTCAGAACGAGCTGGATAAATTAAATAGTTATATGCATTTGAACGGCTTTCAATTCTCTGTTGAAAAGACACATTTGGTTCTCTTTAACAATGGATATAACCCAAGTAACTTGCCTATATTCTTTCTGGGAGGACGGGAAATTTTTTTTATAAACTTGAAGTAAAATTTTTAGGTGTCCCACTTACACCAAAACTAAACTGGAAAAAAAATATAGACTCGATTGTTACTAAGCGCGTTTAAAAAGTTTGAATTTTCTAAGAATTGTCAGTCACTCTCCATGGGGACAGGATCCCAAAGTTTTGTTGCATTTAGCAACCAGTCTTGTACGATCAAGACTGACTTACGGACAGGAAGTATTCTTTTCTGCTCCGCGATCGCATTTAAAGAAACTTCAAAGAATTGACAGTAAAGCTGTAAAGTTGGCCCTGGGTGTACCTGTGCACACTAAGTCCTCTGAAGTTTAAGATAGCAGGCCTTTTGCCACTTGATGAAGAAAGGAAAATAAGTTCTGTAAAATATGTAGTGAGACGGATTGCTGTGGACGATCTTGAAGAGTTAAATACACGATCCGACATTGATTTTTCGAAAAATGCACAGAAAAATTCAAATTTAGAGACGCCTCGTTCATATGTTTCAGACGTTTTTTTAATTCATCAAAGATTAACCCACACGAGGTAGCGCCTCGCGTACTGGTTCCGCCGGTACCCCCCTTGGGAACTAACGGAAGTAAAAGTTAACATTTTTTCTTCTGATCTAAATAAAGCGATGTCGCCGCATGTGTTAGCAGCATCTGTCAAAATGACATGGAAGAAAAGTTTACTAACTATTTGAAAGTATACACTGACGGCTCAGTTCTTGATGATGGTAGTGCGGGATCTGGCTTTGTAATTCCAGATTTCAAAGCTGAAAAATCATATTATTTAGGTAAGGGTCATTCCATATTTACAGCTGAACTTGTTGCTGTCCTGATGGCATTAAATTATTTAATTTCCTTGCCAGTCTCAATATTTAATATCCTGTTTTGTGTTGATTCACAGTCAGTATTATTAAAAAAAGTTTGCATTGTTTTGAAAATACACAGAGAGAGGAATTATTATTTGAGATTAAGTACATGTTGCACTGTCTTTACATGAAAGGTACTAATGTTGTATTTTCTTGGGTTCCATCGCACACCTCCTTCATTTTTAACGATCAAGCAGATAGAGCAGCAAAAAGGGGAGCAAAGAATATATTAGGTAGTATTAAGGTTGACTGTGTCCTTTGTCACACAAGGAAATTAGTCATATAATCGAAAGGGATTTTTTGAGTCAATACAGTTCCTCAAAAACCTCGTCAGCAAACTCTGTCAACTTTGTGTCGATTAGCCGACCGGTTTCAAGCCTGACTTTTAGACTTTTATGTAATTCCCTACGAACCAAGTATTGCCAGACTGTTAAGTGTGTATGTCGTGGGGATCTTTCAGTTCAACATGTGATTTTGATTGTGAACTAACGAAACCCTTTTTGAATGGTGTTATACCAAGTGCTGACACTGGGCATGTTAATGTGTTTGACTTTTTAGATTCTTTGCCAGTTGTTTCTCATGTTAAATTAATGAGACACCTTTTGGAAAGTCCATTAAGGAGCATTTTATAATCATAATCGTAAGTTAGATTACTTTAGTTTTTTTTTTCTCTATTTTTTCATAGTTACTGTCCTATAATTCATCTATCATTTATTTTGTTCTATGTAACCACATCTTCCTCTTCTCTTCTTTTATGATAATAGTCTAAAATTGTAAACACTATGTTATTTAGACGTCTGCAATCACCTATATGTGTGACGAGACGTAAAACAGAATTCCTTCCTACACCACACACACACACACACACACACACACACACACACACACACACACACACGTGCACGCCTATGCGGGCGGGCGGAAACACGTGTGCATACAGGGAGAAAACTAGACATATGCTATTCGAGTTTAGGTTAGAGAAGTTGATGAAAGCCTAGTATCTGAAAAGACTATCCTTGAACGATGAGAGCGCAGCCGTTGAATGACATTCACAGAGTGGGTTCCACAGATATGCTTCTGAGAATGAGAAACTTGTTTAATAAAGACATACATTAGCGACATTAGCGACAATAACCCCTGGTTCGACCTGAAATTCTTCAGGACTGATTTTGTGAACTGTTTAGACATACATGATTGAAGTTATTGTTCAAAACCTTGTACATCACTATACCTTTGTTAAAGCGAAGATGTTCAGAAAACAAAGGTAGGATCTGTAACTTTCATTTCTTGTTCTGTGGACAGGTGCGGATCAGGTGAAATAAGTAAGAGAGTCTGATCTTTTTCAGCTGCACACCAGCACAGCCATCCCAACAGTGGAAGCGTACACAATATGAGATTTTGCATGGGCATTGTAGATTGTTTCACGGGAAGTAATAGGCTGAAGTGTTTTACGAGAGAGAGAGAGAGAGAGAGAGAGAGAGAGAGAGAGAGAGAGAGAGAGAGAGAGAGAGAGAGAGAGAGAGATATTTCTTCCTTTTTGTTTCTGATATTTTCACATATGAGGTTTGAAGGTGTCTTGGCGATGACCGTTTTGCAAGTTACATCTTGTGTACATAGCAAAAATCATCACTGACCCACGGTTTATCATTTTTCTGGCTGAAAAGTATACTAATTGGAAGATCATCTCATATATATTTGAACACCAGAACATTTCTGAAAGAGAACACCATCATGTGAGACACTGACCTCTTGATTTCCTACAAAGAAAATCACTACTACATAAACTGTTCCACTCCCAAAAGAGAACACCACCCGAGGGCCTTTAGCTCCTGTATTTCCGAAAGAGAATACATCACATCTGCTGCAGTCCTGCCCGCTCCACCAAGCGCTTTGAGAGAAAACCTGGCCCGACCCAATACCAGTGGCCCGGAAGCTCTACGGAGGACTGGAGGACCTGCGACGTACTACCACCTTTGTCGAGGAGACGGAGGAATCCATCTAAGAAATGAGCGAACGAGACAACAACAACAACATCTAGGACATTAACTTTATAATTCCTAAAGAGGACACCCATCACTGTGACTGTCAGGAATTGTGACCAAGGTCCTGGTCCTGGTCGTTTGATAAGTGTTGGTATAAAAAATGTAAATGTCTTCGGGTAAACAAATTTATCTCTTATGGAAACTTTTTAAAAGAGAGAAAGATTTTAAAGTCTTATCAATCTTCTTGTGTCTTGACCCACTGTATCAAGGAGACCACGCATTGTACATGCATGAACATGCATTGTGGTGAACACAAGGTGGTAGGTGCATCACCTGTGCGATACTCAGTAGTCTTGGACAGCAGACTGATCGACGGCGTCATACGTGAAGGCCACAACAGGCCTATGATAAGCTCAGGAAACCCTCCTGGAACTTTTCTCCAATAGACTAGGGACATAATTTACCTTTTACTGGAATGGGGCATAGGTGCATTTTGTATTTTGTAAGCCGATGTAAAGTTGCACAGACGGTGAAAACAGTTTTGGTTCGTGAAGCCAAATCCAGGAAAGAAAACTATTTTGTGTCTGTGAGGACCAGGGAATTGTGTTTGATAAAAAGAGCTTTCCGTGTAGCCGCTGTTTGAGTCCAACCTTCAAAAGAAAAGAATTTGATAGTCCGTGATCACCTGGTTAACATTTTGTGATGAAATATGTGTGATTATGTGAAAACACAGTAAGAAGTTTTATATAAATGGCGTGAAAAGATTTGTTATTAACTGAAAGGGTGCTTCTATTCTGCTTGTCCTCACTGGTTATGTCTCAAAATGCGTGAAGAGAGAGTCTGACAGTAATGACATCTTTCATAAAACGGACATCCGAACATAATGACCATGTAACTGACATTACAATTTTCCCCAACGTGTGTTTAAAAAGAAAATAAGAGAACAGCTTCAAAGTATTCTGCTGTAAGTTTTCGCTTCTTACGCCCCACTCCCAGACTCCCCCCCCCCCCCCCCCCCCCCCCCTCCCCTTATGTAATTTATTGCTTGTGATCTTTCATACTGTTTTTGGACGGGATATAATTATTTATTTACAACTGTTCTATTGAAATGAGCAAGTAAGTTTGTATGTGCGTGCGTGCGTGAGTGTATGCGTGCGTGCGTGCATGTGTGTGTGTGTGTGTGTGTGTGTGTGTGTGTGTGTGTGTGTGTGTGTGTGTGTGTGTGTGTGTGTGTGTGTATAATGGGAGGGATTGATTGATCGATTGACTGTCAAACAGATAGACAGAGGAAGATTGAGATTGATTGTTTAAAATCTTAAGTTCCAAGGGTCGCAGATCAGCAAGAGGATTCCTTTTCTCGTCTAGTAACACTGTACCAGCCGCCGTGGCGAAGTGGTTGGTGTCGCAGACTCCCAACCGGAGCCATGTAGGATTTTCCTGCCCCTGACCGGCCCCTATCTAGAGTTTGGTTTGCTGCAGGCTCATTTGGGAAGACTGGAACCACGCAGTCGAGTTTCATTAACTTAAAGTGTGCGTCTTTGAAAATGCTTCCCAAATTTTCTGACCAGCACTCCAGGTGTCTTTATCTCTCAACCCTGGTTGACGCAGGGATATATTATGAAAGTAAGCAAAGATAGAATACAGCCCTTGTCGGGCGTAATAACACAGATTTTTGACAGCAGACCTTCTGTAAACAATGCAAAACGTCTTTAAGATGCTTAGAAGATTTTAAAATAGAAAAATAAACAAAGATCTATAACATTTGGGTCATAGACTGTCTTCAGGACATGTGACATAAAAAAAAACAAATCAAATTCGTATAGGCAGTGTGACGTATGAAAATATATACGTAAACGGACGATTATGTGTTTAAAGAGGTGTGTGTGTGTGTGTGTGTGTGTGTGTGTGTGTGTGTGCGTGCGTGCGCGCGCGCGCACGCGCATATAACGTCCATTTTTCTCGCGGCCAACCACAAGAAGAAGCATGACTTTCGAAGCGAAATAAAAACGGGTCTATGTCGTCTCGATTCACATCAGAAGTGGGAAGTTTAGGAAAGGGTCGGGCTAGTTATCTGCGTTGGAGGTTTGTTGTGTCGCTGCTTGTACAGAAGCTTGTTTAATCTGAAGTTCTGTATGCTTCTGTTCTAGCTCCATACGGCAGATCTCAAGCAAATTTTGCCCTTCAGTTTTCTGCTGCTCTCTTTCGGCCTCTCTCTCCAGCTCTCAAATCGCTCTCACTCAGCCTCTCTCTCTTCCTTTCATGCTCTCGCAGCAACCTCCCTCTTTTCCTTTTAAGCAGCAGCCTCTCTCTCTCTCTCTCTCTCTCTCTCTCTCTCTCTCTCTCTCTCTCTTTAGCAGCAGCCTCTCTCTCTCTCTCTCCTTTTCGTAAAGCTGGAGAGGGTGACAATTTCAACATAATCAAAAACATAACACAAATCAACAATACACGATGATAAATACAAGAAACGATTT
Organism: Conus betulinus; assembly: GCA_016801955.1. NCBI lineage: Eukaryota > Metazoa > Mollusca > Gastropoda > Neogastropoda > Conidae > Conus > Conus betulinus. The sequence goes on along the minus strand of JADBJO010004263.1, from coordinate 59,641 downwards.
TGTGGCTTGCAGATGCCAAAACCGGGAAAGAAGACTATTTTGTCGCTCTGTGAAGACTTGGGAATTGTGTTGGCTAAACGACATTTTTTGTGTGGCACTGTTTAAGGCCAGATGTGTACAGAAAAGTATTTGTGAGTCTCTGAGGACCTGGATAATGTTTTGAATTGAAATATTTCCGTGTGAGTATGTAAAAAATCATGCAGAAATACTGTTAGTTGTCTGACACTCTCCGCTGCTGAAACGAACCGTATGGGATAAATTACACAGCCCAGAGGTCTGTCCATGACAAGACTGGCCCAGGTTGTAGCGTATCTGTTGTGGAGAACCTCATACGGAAGCTATAAAAATGATTTCTAACAGACTTTGTTGGTGTTCTTCTAGACAAGATTCATCTGGATGGTCAGTTGAATCATTCTGCCTGGAACCGATCTAAGCACATAATATCGTATCAAGCTACACCACATTGAAGTAGTTTTTCTCTGCTCTTTTAATTTTTTTTTTTTACAAATCACAGTAGCATAATCTAAATAGCCAGTTACTTCCAGATATCTCCTTACTGGACATACAATTCCAAATACTCCTTTTCTGTGAAGATTCAAACAGCCTTGCGGCTACGACATAATAGAAAATTTTCCACTCAACATTCACCAAATGATTTGGAAGTAAACTGGTTCATTTTACCCGAGTTCTGTTCTTTAGGGAATGCACACTCTACAGCCTATTATCCATTAGTCATTGATCTCCAAGTTCCTAAGTACTAATCTTAGCGTGAGGACCCACTGAATGACATTGGGACATTTTCCGTGCAGCAGAAAAATGTCCCAATGCAGCCCTGAAACGTGAAACGTGCTGATGGAATAGCAGGCACAAACAACAAAAACAAAACAATATGAAAGAAAAGTAAAGCAGACACTGGCGATCGTGTCAATCATTATAACTCCACACTCTATGGAGTTGTCCAAAGCATTTCACTGAGGGTTTCTGTCGCCTGGTGTGCAGTAAAGAACAAGATCCATTTCCCCGCTCCGGTTCTGCAACGTCACTCGTCGGATGCTGTGCACAGAGCGAAAGGTCACTGCAACCAAGTACTACGATCGATTCAGCTGCAGTCACCTGCCTAGCAGCTGGAGTCAATCCATACCTGACAGTTGTAAGAGGTGAGTCATGCACTCATTGGAGCTTTGTTGATCCAGGACGGTAACTCAAGATAAGTGTGTGTGTGTGTGTGTGTGTGTGTGTGTGTGTGTGTGTGTGTGTGTGTGTGTGTGTGTGTGTGCGTGTGTGTGTGTGTGTGTGTGTTCGTGTGCGAGAGAGAGAGAGAGAGAGAGAGTGTATGTGTGTGTGTGTGTGTGTGTGTGTGTGTGAGAGAGAGAGAGAGAGAGAGAGAGAGAGAGAGAGTGTGTGTGTGTGTGTGTGTGTGTGTGTGTGTGTGTGTGTGTGTGTGTGTGTGTGTGTGAATATACTGGTAATCGCAGGATGGATGTGGTAGTAGTAGTAGTAGTAGTAGTAGTAGTAGTAGTAGTAGTAGTAGAAGTAGTAGAAGCAGTCGTAGCAGCAGCAGCAGCAGCAAAAAGTAGCAATAGCAGTAGTAGCAATAGTTGTAGTAATGATAGTACTAGTAGCACTAGTAACGGGTTTGTGTGACTCAGTCTCAGACTCAGACTTTAATTGTCAAGACAAACTCTAAGGCTTTATTGACACAGTATGTGAATGCGTGCGACGTGCGTGCGACGTGCGTGCGTGCGTGCCTGCCTGCCTGCCTGCCTCTCCTGTCTGCCTGCCTGCTAGCCTACCTGCCTGAGTTCGTGTGTGTGCGTGTGTGTGTGCGTGCGTGCGTGCGTGCGTGCGGTGCGTGTGTGTGTGTGTGTGTGTGTGTGTGTGTGTGTGTGTGTGTGTTTTACGTTTACGCAGATGATCAGGCGTCGGCGCATGCTTTAAGTAGATGCAGGTCTGGAACGCTGGACAAAGACTAAAATGATGGCAGTCATGTAGTGACAATCCTAAATCATCTGTAGAATTTGGGAACATGTCAAATGACAGCAACAAAAAAAGTGAATGGTAGAATTTCAGTATCACTGACATAACCCTTCATTACCTCATCCTGGAGATAGCGGAGACGGTTGTCAGCACTCAAGTGTTGTAAATAACCGAGAAATCACGTCATAGAAACCTGGTATGAGCAAGCCATGGGTACCAGCTTAAAACACTCCCAGAACTCTCTGCCCCAGATGAACAGAACCCGGGCAGTGTGAGGGGATAGAAGTGGTTCTGAACTGTTCTCTTTTCATCTGGATCTCTGCATGATTTCCGTGATGCTGGCACGTACGTAAAAGGAAAACGGAAAGAAAAAGAGAAGAGGCTCGTCAACGTACACCGGGCAAAGTGTGGCTTCAAGACAAAGTTAGGAGGACTGTTTCGTTTCATGCGCACTTTTCTTCCTGTCGATAATGTGTAACTGTTGGGCGTTGCGTTACACTGGGAGCAGGAGGATTAGCGAGTAGGGTCTATTGAGATTCCATTCTGAATAGTCACTATCCAGATTACCGATATATATATATATATATATATATATATATATATATATATATATATATATATATGTATATATATATATATATATATATATATATATATATATATATATATATATATATATATATATATATATATATATACGTGTTAATTTTTTTTTCTCTCTAAAAAACTTCAAATCTTTGCCAAGTCATTACTATAATGACTGAAGAATTGTTAGCCTGCACATGTCTTCCCCACTACTTAATTGTTCAGCATTATATTGTTTGGTCAGTCAGTGGGAGATTGTATCTCTTAGGAGATCCAAGTCAAGGTTGTCCTGCACAGTTCTTAGCCACTGACAATGCTTGAGTTATTGAACAGCAGAGCTGACCACTCAGACTGTTCCATATCTTTTGATCTCCCTAGCATCCTTGAATGGATCCTCAAGCATAGGCTCAAAGATTGTCCCCTACATTTTATACTGTTCGCATAATGCTTTTATTTTTTCAGCAACTTTATTCCTCTCCACACTTTCATTTTATTCCATTTACTACCCTTCGCTGGCTGCTCTGGGAGTGCTGTTGGATTCTTTTTTGAACCCTTGGTGGTGAGAACACCACAGAATTGTGGTCTGTGGTGTGTCTCTATGTGACAACAGGAGCACAGACTCATCAGCCGTGCCTCCCTGATGAGCCAGATCCAGCGGACGAAAGGCCTAGGAGCAGGCAATACAAACAGATCTGCCTACGAGGGGGATTACGATGGTTCCCTCAGGCAGCTAGTGAAGGTTTTCTCATATTTAAAATATATTTTTCCTATTTCTTCATCTTCATTTTTTTTTCTCTAAAACTTCAAATCTTTGCCAAGTCATTCCTATAATGACAGAAGAATTGTTCGCCTGCACTTGTTTTCTCCACTACGTAATTGTTCAGCATTATATATATATATATATATATATATATATATATATATATATATATATGTGTGTGTGTGTGTGTGTGTGTGTGTGTGTATCCTGCTTATTATCCATTAATATTGCAGCAGTTGTAGTAGTGGCACTAGCAGTAGTTGTGGTAGTTGTTGTCGTCCTCGTAGTCTGTGTAGCAGTAGTTGTACGAGGAGGAGCAGAACAGGGGGTAGCAGAAATAGCAGCGGTGGATGTAGGAGTGGTGGTGGTGGTAGTAGTAATCCTAGTAGTAGTGGTGGGTGGAAGGTGGAGTGAACGAGGAGGAGGACATGGAGTAGCAGCAGTAGTAGTGGAGGACGAGAACTCGTGAATATAAATGTTGTCTTCTCAGAGGAGATATAAACCTGTAGCAACTTTTCGCTGGAAACGTGGGTCGAGAGTGACTTGTAGCTCCCAAAAGTGCTTCATATAAATCATTGGAACTTTTACAAAACAGATCATTAATATCAAAGGCTGGAATCCAGCCCATCCTTCAGTTGCGAACTACACGCAAGTAGATCAAGCACAATTCATAACCACTGTGTCCCTCTGTCAATGTTCTTCAGATAATAATTGTTTCATCACTGGGCACGGTGTATGTACATTATTTTGAAGAGTGTGAATGCACGCATGTGTGTGTGTGTGTGTGTGTGTGTGTGTGTGTGTGTGTGTGTCTGTCTGTCTGTCTGTCTGTAGGTGTGGAGTAGAAAGGGCGAGGGGTATAGGAGCTGCCTTTTGGATAAACGTCTGGCACATGATATGAATGTTCTCTAAGATGAAATGTAAATTATCAAGACTCGATACATATGGCAGTGAACGACTTCTTGAGTGGATTTCTTGTAATGAGCACGCTTTTGACATAGCTATAACTGTACTCTTGACATTTGTCATCTTTCCCTCGCATGTGAATACAACCTGTGTAAATACGTAAAATGTTAACAGTGAGGATATACCTCGTAGAATGTCGTTGTTACAATAGCACGTTGGTTTACAAAGCTAATGCTTTTAATGACAAATATTTATTGATTATCGTTCAATGTGATTTGTACACATGAGTATCATTTCCATTATTTTAACACATTCCAGAATCAAAATATTGTTTATGAGACACACAAATCACAACACGTTGTTGCGTGCACTGGAATGGGGTTATATATGTTGTTTTTTTTTTTTTTCGCTTTTAATGCCACACATTCGGTATATTTGTTTAGAATGTTCAGTAAAAAATCTGGATTAAGAATAATAAAAAAGAGAAATCCTTCTATTGTTGAAATGTGTCTAAAGAGTTGTAGGAGTCTGTACACATATGTATGTATTTCCTACATACGGATTGGTGTAGAACATAGCTCCTGGTCCCGCTGCATCGGCCTCTTCGGCATCGGCAAGCTCAACAAGAACGGGACAGTGGTTATTTGAGCTCTGCTCCTTCCACGATTTCTGTATTATGAACACCCCCACACCAAGCCACACTACAGTGTGTCCAGGAGGCACCCCAGATCCAGTCACTGGCATCAGCTGGACTTCAAGATCACCCGAAGACCTTTGCTCAACAATGTGCTCGTCATCCGCAACTACCATAGCGCTGACTGTGACACTGTACACTCCCTGATTGGCAGCAAGGAGCGTATTCGGCTCAAGCGAATCCACAGCTCCAAGCAAAGGGACGTCCTCGAATCAACACAGTCATGACATCAGTGCCTAAACTAAGCAGTCACTTCGCCATGCTATTGACAAGGCCCTTAAGGACTGGCTGACAGACAGCGCTTCATCACGGTGGAACCACATCCGCGATGCCACTTTCCAATCCGTTTCAGACACCTATGGGAAGAGAGTGAGAAAAAACGAAGACTGGTTTGAAGAAAGAATCGTGGAGATGGAGCTTGCCATTGCTTCCAAGCGAGCCGCACTCCTCCGATCACAAGAGAGAGCCCTCAAAGAAGACACTGGTCACACTCCATAAAGCTTGCAGCAACACTCAGCGGACCGCCCGTAAAGGCGCCAGTGAGTACAGACTGTACCTGTGCCAGGGCATCCAGATCTCCAACGACTGCGGCAACATTCGGGTCATGTATGAAGGCATGAAGAAAGCGTTCGGACCTAATGCCATCAAGGCCGCTTGAAAATTTCAAAAATCGACCTCGGGGGATGACATCACCGACTGCAGCAAATAGACAGAGAGATGGGTGGAGCGCTACCAGGCGCTGTACTCCAGGGAGAACTCATTCACCCACACAGCCATCGAGAACCCACCTCCACCCCCACCCTGTTTGCCATGAAGGAGTTCGACGCTCAACGGCCACAGTGGAACTCAGCAAAACCATTGACTCGATAGCCTGTTGTAAAGCTCCGGGTAGCGAAGACATTCCGCTATAGGTCATCAAAGCCTGCAAGCGAGTTCTCTCCTCAGTTAACTCCATGAACTTCGCTGCAGTGTTGGCTGGAAGGGACCCGTTCCCCAGGACATGCGCGATGCAAACATCACTACGCTATACAAGAACAAAGGGTACCACAGCGATTTCAATAAACTATCGGGGAATATCCCTCCTCAGCATCGTAGGCAGAGTCTTCGCCCGGGTCTCAACAGGCTGCAGCTACTCAACAAACAAGTGTACACAGAGGTACAATGTGGCTTCAGAGCTGCGACATCGACGATCGATATGATATTCTTCCTAAAGCAGCAACAAGACAAGTGTCGCGAGCAGACAAGACCCATGTCCTTGTTCATCGCCTTCATCGACCGACCTAGACGTTCGACTTGGTCAGTAGGTATGGCATCTTTTACCCTGCTAAACCAAATTGGATGTCCCCCCCTTCCCCCCCCCCCCCCCCCCCCCCCCCCCCCCCCAGCTGCTAAAGATGATCACGTCCTTCCATGGCAACATGAATGGCACTGTCCAGTACGATGGCTCATCTTCGGATCTCTTCCCAATCAAGGGCGGTGTCAAACAAGGGTGCGTGCTCGCTCCGACACGCTTTGGTGTCTTCTTCCCCCTCCTGCTGCACAACGCCTTCTGACAGTCTGAAGGCGGCGTCTTCCTCCACATTAGGAGTGACAGAAGCCTCTTCAACTTGGCACGCCTCCAAGCAAAGACGAAGGTGCAGAAAATCCTCATCAGAGAGATGTTCTTCGCAGACGACGCCGCCCTCACTTCCCACACCGAGTAAGCGCTACAAGGGCTCATCACTTGCTTCGTTGATGCCTCCACCGATTTAGGCCTCACTATCAGCTTGAAGAAACAAACATCATGGGCCAAGACGTCAGCATCATTCCTCACATCACCATCGGTGATCACACCATCGAAGTGGTCGACGACTTTACATACCTGGGTTCCACCATCTCCAGCAACTCTCTATGGACGCCAAGCTGAATGCGGATCGGCAAGGCAGCAACGACGATGGCCCGTCTAGCGAAGAGAGTCTGGGACAGCATCATGCTAACGTCAAACACCAACATGCAAGTGTACCAAGCCTGCGTGCTGAGCACTCTACGAAAGCAAAGCATGGACCCTGTACTCTCGACAAGAATGAAGACTGAACGCCTTCCGTTTGACCATAGCTTCAAAGCCATAAGTACGGTTGTATTCAATGTTTTTCTGTCTCACAAAATGAACATTTATCGTTATTAGTTATACCCCATGTTCTTCAGAATACTATTTGTAACAAGCATGTTATGACATTTTAATTCTGAAACATCTAAGTTTTATTTCTTTAATTCTGCTGGTTTGTTTTAAGATCTTTTCGCAGTCTATCACGAATCCTAGTTTATACTCCTATTGAGCGATTGATTTAACATCAAATATCAATAGCTTTTCGAAGAGAAGATTGTAATAAAATTTTGAAACTTACGTTTGATGTAACTTGGGGGGGGGGGGGGGGGGGGGGGGTTGTCGTTTGGTTACGTTCTCCATTCTTTGTTATGATACGCTTTTCTTAAAATAGCTTCGAATAGACCGTGCGCATTCCATACATTCAAGATAGTTACTGCCGTAACTAATTTAAAGCTGTATCTTTAGAAAAATCTTTTATAAGCCAAGAAATCTCCTTTTTATCAATGATATCTCTTACCAAAAAAGACAGTTTGCCAATCCAATTTTCAAAGCAAAAAACATCATACCCACTCTAAATCTATCGTTATGAAAAGAGTGGCTCTGCCAGAACCTCTTGTGGATTTTGTAATTCTATGCTTTTATCAAAAGTTTTGGCAAGATAAAAAGACATATTTCCAAAAGACATTAAATTTGTGAGAAAGAAATTTTCTAAGACCATTTCTATTCAACGAATCTCTTTCTGGACATAGTGCTTTAATTAGTGTTTTCCCTGTTGGGTTAGCAGTGTATATCTTTTCAATCCAAGTCATCCTTAGCGCTTGTACATACATTTCTATTATCTGGTATTCCTATACCTCCATTTAGGATGGTGTGCACCACATATTTTCTTTTAATTCTATCTCTTTTCATATTCCACACACATTTGTAACACATTCTTTGTGATCCTTTCATTTCTTTGTCTAGAGGGTTTAGTAAATGTATCCACAGGTATGTAAGCTTAGAAAGTATGGGTGATTTCAATACAGCAGTCCTGCCCAGGGGTGTGCGCCTGTGACGGACCATTTTTGTCCAGTCCCAAATTGGGGGACAGTTCTGAGAAGACGCACGTTTACCTGTTCACCTGTTTACCTCTTTACTGACCCGCGTTTTGTTGTCAGTCAGGTGAGCGAGGATTTGCCGACCTGGAAACATCCCCACAGTGCCGAAGAGAGACACCCAGCTTAGTTTTTTGGTGGTGGTAATCAGTTCCCCAGGTGTCGGCGAGGCTCCTGGGTCCGGTAGGAACTGGTTACCGTCAGGTGTGGGGTACAGCTCGTGCCCCAGCCGCTGTCTCCGTCTTGCTGGCGTGGAGAGGCTGGCCGCCATGTCAGTAGTTTTTTTTTGGGTTTTTTTTTGTATATAGAAAAGGGCCTCAGGATTCTTCGTCATTATGGGGTGCAGTGGAGAGGCTTACCCTCAGATTGGTAATCGACATGATTTTCCTCCGTGTGGGTGTGCCCTGTGGGACACCACTTGGGACTGTGTTCTTGTAGCGGCTCTGCTTGCCTTGTGAGTACCCTGGTTTTGCTGTAGACTGTGCAGCAGCAGCAGCAGGATGATAATGATAATAATAATGATAATGATATTACTACTACTACTGCTACTACTACTACTACTACTTCTACCACTGCTGCTGCTGCTACTACTACTACTACTACTACTACTACTACTACTACTACTACTACTACTACTACTACTACTACTGATGATGATGATGATGATGATGATGATGATGATGATGATAATAATAATATTAATAATAATAATAATAATAACAACAATAATAATACTAATAATGATGATAATGATGATGACGATGATGATAATGATAATAATAATGATGATGATGATGATAATAATAATAATAATAATAATAATACAACCACCACCATCACCACCACAAAACAACAACACAACTACCATTGGCTACAGTAATATAAAAGAGTCATCATCATCATCATTATCACCCTCATCACCATCACCCTTACCATCCTCATCATCCTCATCATCCTCACCATCCTCTTCCTTCTCCTGATTTTCCTCCTCCTTATCGTCATAGTAATGATCATAACAACAATAGGAACAACAACAAGAATAGCAACACCACTACCACCACCACCACCACCAACAGCAACAGCAACAAAAAAGACAGCAATAACAACAACGACGATGATTGATTATGAACACCAACTGGGTTGAAAATGATAATGAAAGCGATGATAATGATCGTGATCGTAAAAACGTACTACTACTGCTACTGCTGCTGCTGCTGCTGCTGCTGCTGCTGCTGCTGGTACTACTACTACCTACTACTACTACTACTACTACTACTACTACGGCGGCGGCGACGACGACGACGACGTTGACGACGACGACGACGACAACTAGCAATGAAAATGACGTGAGGAAAAAGAAAGCATTTTACATAAAAGTTTTAATTTAATTAAATGTGATACCAAATGGACAAACAAACATACCACAACTTCTTACTTACCCCCCTTCTCTACACTACAGCACGTGGAACACATTGCACGCGCAACCATCTATAGCAATTATTACCACCACCCGCCCCCACCTCCACATGAGTGCGCAGAAAACAACAACCTCGTCTTCTCCATCTATCAACACTTGCATACCTACACCTGCATACCTGCATCAAAAGCCGACAGTTACGGAGCTGAGGACCCCATAAATCTGTGTTGTACCCTAGAATGTTTTTTCTTTCATGGCTATCACCAGCGCATGATTCGATAAAATCAATAAGTAAACAGACGAATCAATAGATCTATCAAAAATAAAAATAATTGCAAACTAAGTCTTTTCAACACACACACACACACACACACACACACACACACACACACACACACACACACACGCACACACACACTTGATAATAACAATAAATGCTTCTTATTGACTGACTTTCAGCGCACACATTGCAACAAGCTAAACAATTCGAGTATCATACCACAAAAAGCTTTTCTGAACTTGCTACCAGACAGGCAATACAAATAGAAGTTGACGGCACTATTAACATACCACAGGCCATAGCTGATAGTTCTGAAAACATGATATCTTCCGTTAATAACGGGGTCATCCATATCAAAATATGAATCTGTGGTGTATTGTATTGTTATTGGAGTTGTCAGGAGAAAGAAAGTGACACTTACGGTGACCAAGGTCACCGTCAACGAAGACACCTTCTGTTGTCTGGAATCCTGAGCAACCTGTTGTGTGGTAAGACGCTTGCTTTCACCTGCAGATCTGACAAGTTTCCGGAGCAGAACACTGTTGCTGACAGCAGCAGCATCACGAAAGGCAGAAACGAGGATTCAATCAAGTCCACCCAAGGCCAAACCGTCCAGAAAAACCCATGTACGTTTCTGATGCATCAGTGCAGCACTTTAGAATACGCATAACTACACCTTTCTTGGTCAAAATCAAACCCGTAGAGTATATGGGAATGTATTGAAATGATAACGACGATCAATGTTCCAGCCACAACTCCTGATTTTGTCTTCGTCCACACAGCACTGACACGATGTGGCCACAGTACAGAAGCCGCTCTTTGCATGGTGATGACCACAAGCAGCCATGCAGACAAAACGTCAGTTGCGTTCGAAACTAACGTGCCAACTTTACACGAGAAGGAGTCCCGGCTGAAAATAAATGGCACACCAAATTCCAAGGTGAGCCATTCTGGAAGGGGACGCAGTATCAACATCAACTGGTCAGAACAGGCCAGGGCTTGGAACAACACACTCAGACTCGACGTAGGAAGACGAAGCATGATAAGAATGATCATAAAATTTCCGAAAGTTCCGAATAACAAATAATAGGTAGGCAAATTTTCTGGATCAAACGGGCGGTTTTAATGTATGGTTGATTAAATCATCCCATTCATAATCATTCCACTGCCAGTACCATTCAGTATTGTTTTCAGGCATCTCAATTGAGTTCTTATGCTAGAGTGTGTAAATGCTAGTTTGCACCGAAGACAGTCACTTTGATCTCACACGTTTGGAAAGTGGAAGGAGGGTGCTGGTGGATGGGAGCAGTGAGGTCAATGGGGTGAAGGGGTGAGGGTAGGGGGAGTGATAAGTTTACTCCTGTGATCAAACTGTCAGTTTTCAGGTTTTGAATAAGTCCTGCATGGACCACAGCCACGGGCAGTATATCAGGTTATATATGACTGTAGTTTTGTCTTTTTCATTAGAATATGTCACATTGCTGACTGACCGTATGGAAAAAGGAACACAAATTATCCATATAGACATTGTCCTTGAGAGAGGGGGGGGGGGGGGGGGGGGGGGGGGGGGGGGGGGGGAGGGACAGAGAGAGAGAGAGAGAGAGAGAGAGAGAGAGAATAAATGCATGAATGAGTAAATAAATGAATAAATAAATGAATAAATAAATGATAGTCTATTCATATAGGCCTCAGCCCCTCATGAAGGGGTAAACGTACAATACATAACGCTTCATCATACCAGATCAAAAACAAGTACATTAACGACTATGACAATCGTATGCAGCACTATAAAATAGCTATTTTTCTATACTTAAAGACCTTATACAAAAAACAATGAAAAATTGCGTTTAACATCAGGTTTAATACGTGCCATCAGTAAACTTAGTTTAAATAAACAGAGTTCTCGAAAATATTTAGGGTCGAAAAATATATTCTCTAATTTCTTTCAACCTTTGGCAACAAAGAACGAAGCGTATCTCGTCTTCTGTAGACATCTGACATAATGGACACATAAGATCGCTGTCATTACAAGATTTTTACCGAAAACGATACACACAATCAAATCAGATATACCCAGTCTAAACCTAGTCATTACACATTTTACTTTTCGATCCATATTTACCTGTAAATATTGCTTAACGTCATGGGTATTACAAAAAGTTCTGTACACAATAAATCTTTCACTAGTGTAAATGTGATCATTCCAAGTTTGCCATTTACTGTCAATCAAACGTTGACGAAATATTGCTATGAAGTTACTTTCATTCCCCACACCTTGATTTAACCACACATCACCAAAACCATTGCTATATAAACAAACACACACATCTGATACCCAGTTCTTTTTCTCTCTTGCATCTAGAACATTTTGTAGGCCATGTAAGGTAGCCTATGTTTATCCATATGTAACAGCTTAAACCAATAGCTAATGCAGCTGACCGCAGAATTCATATACATGGGAAATCTATCTGTTTTGCCATACACTAGATCATTGGGGCTTCGCACATTTACACCTGAATACTTTTTTGAGAGCAAACAATGAACTGACCCACAATAAACAGAGGCTTTGTCTAATCCCCATTTTTTCTGATCCGTATAACAGAACTGGCTGAACCCGTGTATCAGTAAGTTTTATAAACAGTTCAAATGAATTGTTGTTTAGAGCATATAGCTTCTGCACTACACATAACAATGCATTTTTCGCTCGACTGGCGAGATCTTTACAAGCAGCTGTGAAAAATCAGACGAGTGTAGATAAATATTCCCAATTACTTGTAAACATTAACTACAGACATTATCATACCATCGTATCGCCATCGCTCCCTTACACTTAATTACCCTCACTTCCGAAATGCAATTACATTACTTTTATTCATATTAACCTTCACCTGATATGAGGAAGCAGCATGATGCAAATTGTTTAAGCAGCCCTACAACAGTCTCTGACGTTAAAACAACAACATCATCAGCTAAAGGATGAACAACTCAAATGCAGTATGTGAAAGCACAGCACCATGTTTTCCGTTACTAATTACCCTGTAGAGCTAACTCGTATAGATCGAGGTCTTCCAGATGATGGGGATGGTTCACTTGTCAACAGATCTTTGGAACAGGTGAGTGCACAGGCGCCAGGGAATCACTGCAGGCTTTGGTGGTCTTGCTGCTGATGTAGTCAGGACCAGCTGCAGTGTGGGTCCTGACTTTCCTGAAGCAGCATCGGACTTCCTCTTCCCTGATTTGTACTGGTTGTGCAGGTCGAGTCAGGATTCCTCCATGGCTTGCTTTTGCAGCTCTTTCAGGTCGTGCTTGTCACATCGCGTGTAGTACTCGTTCAGTTCTTCTGCAAGCTTAAATTCGTCATCAGCTTGCAGCAGTGGCCTCTTTGCTTTGTATCCAGTGATCGTTTCGATGCCTTTCCAGTATTGTTTGGAGTCACAGGATCTCAAGTTGTTCTCCAGTTTGGTCTTAAATTGCCTTTTGTCTTCCCGGATCTGCTTGTGAATCTTGTGTTGGACCGCCTTTGTCATGGAGTCATCGTGCTCTTGGAGGCTTTCCACATTTGGTTCAGCAGTGTTTTCAGCTGTTTTGAGACCCACGGTTTGTCACTGGCGTATATTTTGACCCGTTTGCTGTCGACGATCATGTCTACACAAAACTTTATGTAGTCAGAGATCACCACAGCTGCCGAGTCAAGGGAGTCGTCATTCAGGAAGACATCCCAGTCTGTACACTCAAAACAACCGTTCAGCTCCTCAACCGTTTCTTTTGTCCTTTTCTTCACTGTCTTGACAACAGGCTTTTACCCTTTTGTATTTTGCTGGTAAACAGGCACCAGGTGGACCATGTTGTGGATCGACCTTCCCAGCTCTGGCAGCTGTCAGGAGTGGTAGGCAGACGGAATGTTGCCATAGCACACGTCCAGGGTGCTTTCCTTACAGGTGCAACACGTGACGTACCGCTTGAAGTGAGGCAGAGATTTGGTCAGGCGGCATCTGTTGAGATCACCCGTCACAAAGCAGGGTGCGTCAGGGGAGGCTGAAGACAGTCTCTGGACCACAGCAGTGACCATTTCACGAGCAGTCTCAACATGTGCCCTGGGATGGACGTACACTACTGTGACGAAGAACTGATTGAACACTCTAGGCAAGATAGAAAGGGCGGAGGGCAAACACTGATTAGTTCTATGTCCTCAGTGCACACAGATTCCTTGACTGTCACGTTGATGCACCATTTTGAGTTCACGCGCACGCAGACCCCACCCCCTTTGCATTTCCCAGTGATTTCACTAGAACGATCCAGTCTATGGTAAGAGAAACCTGGAATGTCTGGGTCCCCCTGATCTTCCTTCAGCCACGTCTCTGAGAGACAGATCAAGTCCGCTTCTCTATATTCATGGCGATACTTTATGCATGCAGAAAGTTCTGTCTCTTTGTTTCTGACTGATTGTGCATTTCCAAACACGATAGTTGGAAGTGGAAGTTTGAAACAACGTCTCCTGGCTCTGTTAACCACACCCCTCCCCTCTTGCCTCTTTTGAGTACCTTCAAGAGTCGGGAGATCTGTTTAAAATCAAGTGTACCCCCATACACTGTCTGTCCAGCGCTCTGCCTACTGAGTAGAAATTCACATGAAGCTTTTTTTTTCAAAATGGCTACTTTCACTACACTTTCTCTCTCTCTCTCTCTCTCTCTCTCTTTCACGCTGTACTTACTTTACACATTCTTGCTGACAAGCCTGTCTCACCTACAAACAATCCATTTTCACCAAATTCTTCGTACTATCTTTAACTAACACACTTCACCTTCCATGGCTTCAAAAGAAACACTAACACTGTAATATTGACAAAACATTACGAGCGCTACAAATGTGCTGCTGGTCGCACACTCGGTTGCGCCCTGGTCGAACCAATAATATAGTACCTTTTCTTTATTAACATTTATACACTTTTTATACAGTCTGCACCGTCTTTAATACATTTATTGAACACACTTAATGCTTCATAAATATCAACATCTTAAGTCCAAGCACTATTCAACGTGATATATATATATATATATATATATATATATATATATATATATATATATATATATATATATATATATATATATGTTGTCTTTACAAAGCGAGTAATAAAAAAAAAAACACCCACGTACTCACTATTCCAAATAATTTTCTCTATCATTTCCCTGTTACTTCCCTTTTTACCAGCAATGATTTCGTTGTCCTGTGGAAATTGTACTCGAACTGCAAGAGGCATGTAATCAGACTCAATCCTTTCACCAATGCGTAGTTCACATGATTCATGCACCAGTGACAATAGCTCGTTAGAGAAAATGTAATAATCAGTGACACTGCATCCAGTATCTGAAAAAGGCGTATAGTGACCCTGAAGGTCGCACTTACATGAACCATGTAATATACTTTTTTTAATCTAAAGCAGTGCATATGTTCAAAAGTAATTTTCCACAATTATACACAAAGTGATCTTGAGAACACCTTTTTGAAATATAAGACTCACTGTTATATTGCAATTCAAGAATATTACCCGCCAAAAAGTCTCGAGAAATATTTGAAGTTCTGCTGTTTAAATCACCACACAAAAGCACATAAACGTCTCTTGTTGTCAACCAAACAATCTTTAAGCAGACTTATACCATTATCGTGATCAAAACGAGTATAAAAAGGCGAACCTTCTGGTGGAACATAGAAACACACATATGTAATGCATATTTCTCTAAGCCGAACAATTCTTTATTGATGACAGATGCACAACAATTCACAATATTTTCTGTGTCAATGATTTGTTTTTACAAAAGGAGCAAATTCGTTCTTAATCAAGCACATTATGCCTCCTGATCGTCTTCCCTTTTGAGAAAGCTTTACTGCTGATGTATGATAAGCTTTAAATCCTGTGAAAACATTGGATTAAATTTTTTCCACAAAGGCATCCACCGAACAGACAAAGTCACAACTAGAAATTACAGAAACAAAATCATGATCTGCAAGTTTGGACAACAAACCGTTGACGTTCCAAGTACGAACGAGAAAGGCTGTCCTGCTTTTGAAACACTTCATTCCCCCGTGCACAGTCACTCGACCGCCCACTCACACCGACACAATCAACAGCCATGGTCTCGGTCAATACAAAGTGGGGTGAACACAAAACCGGTACCGGCCTAGACTGGATACAACTATTTCTGTCAGGGCAAAAGCGCCATATGGAATTGGGCCGGTCGATTTCCTTTGCACACCCAGACATCGTGTCAAAAAATCCTCAAGAAACATTTTCTGTCTTTCCACAAGCAGATGATCAAAATCCATTACAGCTCTTTCCCTAACCTCTTGGCTTCCTTCACGTGGGGTGACAGCTTACGCCTGATTTCCCTGAATCTGTAGAGGAAATCTTCGCCAATGAACACATTGCTACCCTGCAGCTTTCTCTTCGATTTTAAGATTAATAACTTATCGCTGTTAAAATAGCAGCATGCAATAATGGGGGAGTCAGGTTTTGTGTTCAAACGGTGCACACCATCGAATTTAATATCTTTCGTTATTGCCAACTTATCAGTGATCCTGTCGTGCAGTTTGTTTTCACATTGTTCGTGGGTTTCATTCTGTTCTCTGGGTATGCCATAAAAAAAAAAATTATTACTCTTTGATCTAAACCCTAAGTAGTCAGTCTTTTTCTTGTTCATTTACTTTTGTCATCAGATCAGTGTTTTTCTTTGACAGTTCGAGGTTCTGATTTCTAAGCACACCCATCTCATGCATCAGATCTTGAATACTGGTTTACAGGGCAGCATTCTGCGCAGTCTCTTCTTTGATTCCCTTCTCCATATCAGCAAACTTACAGTCCATTGCTTCCGTCATGGAGTCCAGCTTCTCCGTGATGTATGCCCAGGGAGTCTGCTTTAAAGAAGGAGGAGGAGTTGTCTTCCCACTGTCCTGTTCACTGCCTCTGTCCAAGCTGGTTCGATGCTTACCAGCGCTGGCCAGTCTGGACTGCCGGAGGTGTCCTCTCTTGGTCAGGGTTCTGCTACACATCGCCACACTGCAGGAGAAGTCCGCCCCAGTACATTAGAGTGAGGAGCAGACCTAGTATGACACCGTCTGCTCTGCATCGGGGAGACAGCATGGCGATTCTTAAGGCACATTTTTCAGTGGCTCTCTTCAACACCAATCTCTGACAAACGGCAAGAAAACAGCTACATGCTGACCTGAAGATAAGTGGTGCCGAAGGCATGGTACCTTACACATGTGCCAGCAAAGTCTTGGGTCAAAACAACCGTACAATGCGTTACCGTTGATGATTCTAACGCAGCGATCTAAAATGCGGCCTGCATGGCTTGTTTCAGTTCACACCCCCCCGAGAGAGAGAGAGAGAGAGAGAGGGAGAGAGAAAGAGACAGACAGACAGACAGACAGACAGAGACAGAGACAGAGAGACACAGAGAGAGAAGAACAGAGAGAGAGAGAGAGAGAGAGGGACAGAGAGACACAGACAGAGAATACGACTGCAAATAAATACATACATATTTTTATTCAAATAAAGACTAACCATTGTTTTGAGCAGTTTATTTCTTTATTTTTTTTTTATTATTTAATTCTGTTCATTTGTTATTTTCATTTATCATTATTTGCTTGAATTAATAATAAAAAAAATCACCTGAAGATTAAGTTTAACCGAAATTACTTGGAATAAGCTGCTGGGTGTACACATACATACATACATACATACATACATACATACATACATACATACATACATACATACATACATACATACATGCATGCATACATGCATACATACATACAGATAGATAGATAGATAGATAGACAGACAGACAGACAGACAGACAGACAGACAGACAGATAGACAGATAGATAGACAGAGAGATAGATAGTTAGATATGGTGCAGCATGTGCGTCAATATGTCTTTTTTAGCCTCAAACTGTCCCCTAAAATCCCACAGGATGGGAATGAACTACTTCAAGCAACTCATGTGTGGACATGTGTGCACCACCACCCCAACAGCATACTTGAAATAACTTTAATAAATTTTCGTTTTCACGTAAGTCTTGCTTACGTTTCCATGGTAACCAGTCTGCTGATGGGTCAGACGTTTTCGCACGAACTTTTACAGTTGGAGATCACATGTACTTGATATACAAGATGGATGCACCCTTTATAGATCGTATGCAAAAGTTTTACCTGTTCCTAATTTGATTGATTAATTTCTGAAAGGTCTTCTTTTCTTCATGCGTTCGTTGTTTTTCCACTATCACTTTCAACTTTGTTGCGTTTTAGTCTGGTGATTAAAAAAAAGAAAAAAAACCCCTTGTGATGAAAGTCCTTGCCTTTGTCGGTCATGACGCTTAAAGGGTACAGTCAAACAAAGACTCACTGCTCAACAAAGTGGTTGTGCTTGCACTACAAATGGTTGGACAGTTTCTAAGTATCCATCCCTGCTCCGTGCAGTACAGTTTTTATCCATCTTGAAATAATGTACCTTCAGACAGTCCTGTGTAGGCAGAGTACAGGTAGTAAACCATTGTTTTCCTCTTGATATGTTGCAGTCTGTCTATGAACATCTTAAAATGTTCAACATCACACAAGCACTGTTTGTTCGTATTATTATTATTATTATCAGTATTATTATTATTATTATTATTATTATCACCATTATTATTATTATTATTATTATTATATTATTATCATCATCATCATTTTTATTATTATGTGATTATACCACCATCATTACAAATATTAGTAGTCGTAGTATTTATATTCTCTCTATTATTATTATTATCATTTTCCCCCTCCCAGCAGCCTGGTTTCCATTCAGTGACTGTCCGTTCGTTCTTTGTTTATATCGTCTTCAATGTTGTTCGTTTTGCCTGAAGAAGACCAAAGAGGTCACAATGCGTAATGAGTAATCTGTTTTTTCATGTAGCAGCATAGTGACTCCTTTTCAATTTTTTTTTTAATGAATCTGTTTCCAGTGGCCTCAGATGGACACCTGGTAAGGACCGTGTAAACAGCAAGCTGTATACAAGAATATACTCAGTACTATAGA
>JADBJO010004263.1:20000-31605 GCA_016801955.1 Conus betulinus | reverse complement strand
TTATATGAAAACTGTGCTTGGAGTTATGTTTTCCCAAGCATGAAGCTTACGTGCGTAAAATCAATAACGAAAAACAATACAGGCTGCATGATAGTGGTCAGTTTAATTCATTTAATAAAAAAAACTTCAGCATAGAGTAGATGTAAAGAGATACATTGGTAAAGTTTTATCATACTATTTGTAACATTCACATAAACAGTACTGGTTACTTGAAAAGTAATACGTTGAAATGATTTCATGAAACATGAATTAAGCGAACAAAGTATAGCGCATCACCACCACCACCACCACCACCACCACCATGACAACAACAACAACTAGAACAATAGTGCGGGATACTTGAAAGTAGTGCGATGAAATAAATCAATAACAACAACAAAAAAAAATTCAACTTTGTTCTAAAACAAACATTTAGAACAAACAAAATCATATTACGTGAAAATGATGCATCGAATCCACCAAAACATCTACAAACTAGAAAGGGACCAGGGAGAGAACTAAAACCTCCGCCAAACCCGAACAAATAATTTTTCACTCAGTTCAGGAACGAAAACAAATTGATTTCCGCCTGGAGATCTCATTGATGACGTGGACTGAACTTTCAGGTCATAGAACATAAAGATGAAGGATAAGACCCCACAGCCTGATGGCCCTAGAAGCAATGCACTGTCAGAGGTTCACCGTGTCTGGGGCACGGCATGATGGAATGCGGAGCCCATCCCCTCATCTTACCGCCGCCTTTAACCTTCCCTGAACTGAATCTGATACCCATTTACTGCCGGGTGGATTGAGAAGGTTTTCATACTCCAAAAGGATTCCGACCTCACGTGTGGTTCGAACTTAGGATCGCCAGCTCCGCAGACAAACTCTTAACACTGACACAAAGTCTCTCGAAAGAATATGTAAACACAAAGTCTCAACGTTCAGGTCGTTAGAAGTCTTCATATTCCGTCGAAATAACACTTCATTGCACATAGTCATCGATTTGCCTTTGGAAGATCACAGTGTTTGTGCTCAGCGGAAGGTTTTGTATAGTCTTATCAATAATGGAGACATCTTCAGTATCTGAGGTAGGGGAAGTAATCGTTGGTACGGAATGAAGCAGTTACCGCTCGTGTATATTTAGATCTTGCTGCACGAGGGCGGACCCGTCGCTCCTTTGATCTAGATCCACATCATGGGTCCACAGCCCAAATTCAAAAGTGTCGTTCCAGAGAGTCTAGTTACACACGGAGCCTGTCCTCAAGCTCCCGGCGGGTTACAATCCTTGTTCTCCTTAACATAACGGGCTGCCTACCTGGGTAGAGCCGACTGAAAAGCTGCCTGCTTGCGCTATACTCGGTCGTTTTCCGTGTCATTCAGTCGGTTATTGTTAACTTTTTCCTCACTAATTCGACGAGCTTTCACGTTATGGGATATGTATACGTGTCACCCATACCAACAGCCAAAAGGGCTTTCACTTCCGAAAGTTGGTGATGGGATTTTCCGTGTGTTGCAAGATGTCCCACGTGCGTTCACACACGAAACCTCGGTTTATAGTCTCATTTGACTGACTTTTCGAAAAAATGAAGCCAGAACAAATGTTAACCTCGAGGAGGAGGAAATTCCCCTGTACGTACACGACCTACCGAAGATCCGAACTCCAACCCCAGGATCATCAGGTTCGCGAGCCCTGTACTCTGCCAACAAAGCTATTCCGGCTTCTATCTTTTGACAAGATTAAAAAATAAAACAAGAAATATTTTCGTAATCCTACTGACCGCAAACAAACCAATGAATTAACTTATAGAAGAGGGTTAAAGCATGATCTCTTTGGTGGAGGTATATATAGTGATTTCAGTTGCCGCATGTTCTAAATGTATGACAAAACAAAGCTAATTAACTGTCAAAGCCACCAGAAATATATTATGATGCTGTCTCCTATCCCCTTCTCCAGACCCCCTGTTGCTCCCCACTTTTCCTTCCTTCCTCCCTCCCCCTCCCTCCCTCCTCTCTCTCTCTCTCTCTCTCTCTCTCTCTCTCTCTCTCTCTCTCTCTCTCTCTCTCTCTCTCTCTCTCTCTCATCATGTACGTCGCAACACTCTAAAACAATATGTTTCACTGAGAATGGTACATGACATGGAATGCGCGCACCACAGAGCTTCTTCAGCTTATAAACGAGTAAAATATTACATATAAGATCTAACCAGCTATAACAAACTGGTTATAAGAGTCTATTAACAATAAAAAAAAGGGTATATGTTCACTTTGATGTTTTTAGAATTTACGAAAAAGCGAGAAAGAGAGAGAGAGAGAGAGAGAGAGAGAGAGAGAGAGAGAGAGAGAGAGACAAATTTTGTAACACTGATTGTCAGTATTTGGAGCCTTTTTCTGTATTTTGTCAGTTTGTTTTCCAGAGCTAGAAATATGGAAACAAGGGCAATGTATTTTCTGGAATGCAATGATGGGGATGGACAAGAAAACTGGACAGAACATTTTATCCAAAACGCTATTTCTGGGCAACCAGGTGTCCACCAGACCATAAGAGAGACAGACAGACAGACAGTACGTGGGTGGTAGAGGTGAAGGTGGACGGATTGTGGAGAAGAGGGGTCCCGGTTGCTGGAGTCAATTTCGTCCAACACTGTATTGTTCAGACAAAAAGAATGGTTAACAAATCGCGACTAAATAAGCGTCTCTCACCCGTCGAGCTCGTGTCGGCGACGGGAGGGCCGTTATCACTGATGGTGACAGTGACGTCAGCGGTGTCGGACTCCCCGTTACCATCAGTGCACTCGACCTCGACCGTGTAGGCACTTAAGGTCAAGGCCGCTTTGTTGGAATGGCTCAGGGTCAGGAGATAGCCTGACAATGACAGAATTGATTTCTGAGGAATCAGGCCACACCACAGGTAAATGCACCCACACTCTTACGTGTGTGTGTGTGTGTGTGTGTGTGTGTGTGTGTGTGTGTGTGTGTGTGTGTACATGTGTGTGTGTGTGTGTGCATGTGTGTGTGTGTGTGTGTGTGTGTGTGTGTGTGTGTGTGCGTGCGTGCGCGTGCGTGCGTGCATGCGTGCATGCGTTCGTGCGTGCGTGCATGTGTGCGTGCAAGCGTGCGTGCGTGTGTGTGTGTGTGTGCGTGCGTGCGTGTGTGTGTGTACGCGTGCTTGAAATCGTGAGTTTACGGAGAGAGAGAGAGAGAGCATACATAGTTGAATCACCTCCTACATATAGCGCGCACACACACACACACACACACACACAGAGGCACGCACGCGCGCACACACACACACACACACACACACACACACACACATGCGCGCGCGCGCGCGCGCGCACACACACACACACGTGCACCTACATTTGTGTTTATGCTCATGCGGTCACAAGCCAGCACCCTCACGCTCGGACCCATTCACTCGTGCACACACACACACACACACACACACACACACACACACACACACGCACACACACACACACACACACACACACACACACACACACACACACACAGACAAACAGTCGGGCAGACAGACAGACAAACTGAGGGAGACAGACAGACAGAGATTATCACCGTTTTGGGCTGTATCTAAATGCCTATTAAAAGGAAGGGACTGCGCGACAATGGTGCATGAATATCCATCAGGATCCGTGACCCCGATAAACTGCACCGTGGAATCGCTGTCTTCGTAACTACGCAGGCTGGCTGTTGACGTGACGCTTATCGTTGGCGGCGCAGCGATCTGGCAGAGAAACCAAATGAACACGTGTTCAGCATTCAGAACGAACAGCTCACAGAGCGGGAAGTACAGAGAGGAAATCACAAAACAGTCCCTCACTTGAAACTGCAAGGCGACAGACAGTGAGAGCGCAACAAGAACACCTGATGACAGGACGTCAAATGACTGTCCTTATCCGGGTTTCTGGTAGATCTGCAACGAAAATTTGACCACACACACAGCTAGGGTGACAATACACAACATGACGTCAGCGATGTCATCGCTTGGGGAAACCTCATGCATGGGCGGAACCAGTCTACTTGCGGCAAAATGTTCTGATCGAAACGTTGTCTTCTTTTTCTGTCCATGTTTGCTGGCTAATGTGTATTAATTTTTGGGTTGCATATAACTGAAACTGAAACTATTTTCGTTTCTAATAACGACTTGTCATTGACTGCTCCCTGTGGATTGTGGGTGCCGGGCTGCGGCTTTCTAATAACGACTTGTCATTGACTGCTCCCTGTGGACTGTGGGTGCCGGGGCTGCGGCTTTTCTAATAACGACTTGTCATTGACTGCTCCCTGTGGACTGTGGGTGCCGAGGCTGCGGCGGATCGGGCCGGGCAGGGCCTGTGGACGACGAGGCGTCGGAATGAGCGGCGTGGGTGCACTGCCACTGAGGTGGTGCAGAAAATGGGGCAGCAAAAAAAGAAGAGGGGGGGGGGGGGGGGGTATTTTCAATTGTACCCGCCCTTTTTAACCTCCCCTGACCTGAATCAGGTGCCCATTTACTGCTGTTTTCAAGCCGAAAAAAAAAAACCAACCCCGCGTATGGTTCGAACTCACGACCGTCAGCTCCGTAGGCAATCGCTCTAACCACTTGACAACGTGTGTGTGGTGTTGAGAATAGCACGCCATTATATGTGATCTGTCTCAGTTACCACTGGTGCCGTGCCGCCACCACTACCAGCCCTGTCCGCTGAGGTGACCAAAATCCTCGATTTTAAAGCTGCATATCGAAGGAAAATTGTCATTGAGAGGTAGAGATGGAAAGTCAAATATGCTGAACAATTCACTAAGCAATGAATCATCAAGAGTTTCAAGAAACCTTAACTTACGCTACTAACATGATTGATGTAGACAAGGTAAAGCTCCGGAATCATTCAACGACTGTATTTTGCAAAACGCTGGTTGTATGAAAAAAGTATTTATTTTAATGAGAGATCAGACAAGATTTTGGGGGCCAATACTTATCAAAAATGAAATAAGGGGTAAAAATGTGTGCCTTTATAAAAGTGTGACTGGTATATTAATGTAAAAGCAAGAAATAAGACATATTTGAAAATAAGGGATAAAAATGTGTGCCTTTATAAAAGTGTGATATATTTGACTCATTTTATTGCTTGTTCAAAAGGGGTAAAACAAGGAAACGCATGTTGTCCAGTTCTGTTTTCTTCGTTTATCAATGAACTTGCTTTAGAAATAATTGAAAATGGAATGCATGATATTACATATCTCCTGATTTCATTGAGTTGTTTACCTCATTATTTGCAGTTATTTCAGGGAGTCTTATGTGTCATGAATATAAGTAAATTTGTAAAAAATGTCCAAAGTAAATCTAAATTCGGGGTTGGTTTCATCCATATTCACGCATTCTGTAAGGCATACTATATTCATCTGCTGGGGAAGATAAAATCCAATTCGTCTTTTTATGTTCACCATACAGTGATTAAGGAATAGAACTGATCCCAAGTAAATAGTACAATCCATGTATGTTTCGGGTTGTGCCTTTTACTTTCATCATCTAACATTGAAACGATGCGAAACTTGTCATTATACTTGTACGAAGCCTTTGCCAGACGTGCTGTCGTCATTAACTACAAGGTCAGTTCGATACTTTGCAATATAACGGTAGATATGTATTTACACTGTATATGATCATCTATTGTAACTCTATGGATATGGTGTTGGTAATGTTGTAGTAGTTGTAGTTGTAGTAGTTGATGAGGTAAACGAAGAAAGGGTTCCAAAATCGCAAGATGAATTAATGAATTCCCACAGAAGACAGTTTTTAAACCTCTGTACTTCATTGGGACCATGTATGCCGAATGATGTATGTGATGGAGATACAGACGGGTCGTTTTGCTTACATATCTGATACTGGCAGGAGTGTAAATGATTATTGTTTGGCATATGATGGCCATTTCTCTTTTTTACACTCATATTGTGATATGCTTTGCGGTGGAAAGGATAGTGTCTGATCGCCTCCCTATAGAATTATGTATTAAACACGGAATAAGAACTCACGTGCGCGCGCGCGCGCGGACACACACACACACACACACACACACACACACACACACACACACACACACACACACACACACACACACACACACACACACACACACACACACACACACACACAGGAAACAAGATCACGTGCCCTAGTTGCTTAAAAAAAAAAAAAAAAAAAAAAAAATTTATAAACGCCACAACGAAATTCATACTGCTTAAAGCCTATCGAAAATCTTCGGCACATGCTTGAGTCTTATTCTTGTTCAAAAACAATGCCACGGTGACAATCAAAACTTGACCGATAGTGAGATTTGTTATCGTTTCTATTGGTGTTAGCTATATCTTATTACAAGGTGAGTTCGTTTTTCTTTGACGCAGTATTTTACATCACTCATTGAAAATACACAGCAGTATCTCATTGTTGAGTTTTAGCTCACAATATGAAGATAGATCAAAGAAAAACTACTATTCCGCCGGACGAAAGGGACAAACAAATTAAAAGACAAAATACGACCACTTTGGTCTTCTTCAGGCAAGACAAACAACACGCAGGACAATGAAAACAAAGAGCGAGCAATCACTTATCTCCTCAAATTAGGCGCAAAATGGACGTTGAATGATAAGGAAGCTGCCAATCGGTCACTTACTTTAACACTGTTTTTGAGCGCGTTGTACTGTGATTATCTCAAAGGCCCCCCTTGAATTAATATCGTTGCCATTATCCAGGCAAACTGCCGAATTCTGCAGCCAATGGTCAGATACTCTCTACATGCAGTTACGCAGTAAAGACCACGTGTGTTGCATGTGGCCCTCACAGTGTTCTGATCAGTGCTGTGACAGCAAAGGACGAGGGGAAGAAGTGCATCATGGGCGGAAGGTAAAGCAGTCCAGCGTGGCTGGTCCACTGTCACGGAAGGATCAGTCCTACTCTGGAGGATCCAGTCCAGTCTTTCTTGTAACCCCACATTAGAGGCCTACTTAAACCCCTTTTTTTCCGTTTATATCCCGTTTATTTTTAATGACAGAAATATCTTAAGTGACTTGGACCTTCAAAATGGTCGATTATTAAATAAAAGTCAACATGTCACGAGTAGACATTTCCAAACAACTGAATTTTTTAAAGTACTGAACAAGTCCTAAGACATAATTATGATATTGTACTTTTGCTTCAATGAAGAATTTTAGTGTCAGAGAGTGTGTAGATAAACTTTACGATTTTTTTTTTCTGGGAACTATAACGTCCAAAAAAAGCATTTCAAAATTTGATAAATAGTTTGTGGATTGTGCAACTACTCACTGTGTGTTGTGGTGTATGTGGGTGTGTGAGAGTGTGTGTGTATACGCGCGCAGGTGCGTGCGTGCGTGTGTATATGTGTATGTGGGTGAGTGAGTGAGTGAATGAATGTGTGTACATGTAAGTGAGAGAGATGTATATGTCTTGTGGATGGTTTTATCAATGACTAATGTTTGCTGCAGGAATACTGATGTCCACAAATGGGAAAAGACGAGGACTTTTGCAGATATTAGTATAAAGTATACCTGTTTCACACACACACACACACACACACACACACACACACACACACACAATGACAACACACACACACACACGCACACGCACACACACACACACACACACACAGCAACGCACGCACACACACACACACACACACACACACACACACACACACACACACACACACACACACACAACACACACACACACACACACACACACACACACACACACACACACACACACATAGACACAAAGAGAGAGAGAGAGAGAGAGAGAGAGAGAGAGAGAGAGAGGGCGGAGAGAGATGTTAATTAAGACAGGGGGGGGGGGGGGGCGGAGAGAGACGTTATTAAGACAGTTAAGTAATGTTACTATTTTGTGTTGAATACATACAAAAAAAATATTAAAAACTTACACATGTTGAGCCTTTCCCCATCTAGTTTCATCCATTTTCTGTCCCTGAGAAAGAAAGAGAGTCAGACAGACAATAGGGCAGACACAGACAGATACATATATAAGCGTGCTGTGAACACACTGTGTCTCTATTCTTAAAGGCTTAATAGAGAAACAAAGTGCTAAGTTTTAACACACACACAGAGAGAGAGACAGACAGACAGACAGACAGACAGAGAGTGAGAAAGAGAATACAGACAACCTACCGCGCCATACAGATGTCCCACCAACACCAAGACAACACACGTCCAGTGGACCGTCATCCTGAAACAGGTGACACCCAGCACCTCACAACGACTCCCTGGATACAGCTCAAAGCCTGTCTACCAACACTGCAAAGAAAGCTCAATGTCAGCATTTCAGAATTCAAAAAATAGCTCAATGCTACGTTTTCAAACTCAAGAGACACTCAACGGCCAGTCTTTTCATCTTCAGGAGACAGTTAATGCCGGTCCTCCGACATTGAGCAGGCAGCAGCTGGGGTCATTCTTTTAACATTTAGAAGACAGTTCAATGACAGATTTTTAACATCCAGGAGACAGCTCGATGTCATCGTTCTAACATTTAGAAGACAGTTAAACCAACTTTTTGCATTCAGGACACGGCTCAGGGTCAGTCTTCCAGCATTCGGAAACAGCCTAACGCCAGACTTTAGACATTTATGAAGACAGCTTAATAGCAATCCTCCTCCAACATTCAGGAGACAGCTTAATGCCAGGCTTTAGACATTAATTTTATGAAGACAGCTTAATGGAATATCCTCCAACATTTAGGAGACAGCTAAATGCCAGGCTTTAGACATTATAAAGACAGCTTAATGCTCCTCCAATAGCAACAGCCTCCAACATTTAGGAGACAGCTTAATGCCAGGCTTTAGACATTAATTTTATGAAGACAGCTTAATGGCAATCCTCCAAATTTAGGAGATAGCCTACCGTCAGGCTTTAGACATTTATGAAGACAGCTCAAAGGCAATCTTCCAGAATTCGGGAGACAGCTTAATGCCAGCTTTATATACATCTATGAACACTGCCTAATGGCAATCTTTCAACATTCAGAAGACAGCTCAATATTAATCTTTCAACATTCAGGAGACAGCTTAATGCCAGGCCTTAGACATTCATAGAGACAGCTCACTGCTCGGCCAGGGGACAGTTCAATTTTTGGCCACTCTTCTGCCTGTGGGAGATAACTCACCACCAGACTTATTTTGGTTAGTGCTAACCTCCCCTCCTTCACTGCTTCACCTTTCCTTCCCCAAAAGTAATGCACAGTTTAAGCCACTTCAAGCCATTAAAAGTAAGAAGACATCCAATCAGTCTCTTGAGATCAAGAATTTATTGGAAGCACCATGCAAATTTATCCCAGTGCTAATGGATCTCGGACAAACCTCACATTTCAATATTGCATGCTTTCAAGAAATGGTTTTGCTATAGACTGAAATTTGGGAGTCGATTGCTAAACTAAGCTAGAACTCATCCATGTTATTTGTACGGCCCAGCACGCTCTCTTTTCCCCGCCTGCTGAAGATGGCGTCTTTAGAGCCCCTCGCTTTCATCGTTGTCAACACAGTCAGGGAAAACTCCTCACAAACTCGGGAATTCCCTTAATCCTAAAGTCTTCTTTAATATCAAAACTTTAATCTCCCTATTGTAATAAAGGTATTCTGATGTTTTTCTCTGCCGAACACACTGCTTCTGAAGCTATATTGTTTGCGTCCGGGCAGAAAACTCGCAAGAGTATGCACACATTCGTGAGTGCATCTGTACTCGTAAGGACATCAGATTACTTTTCAGCGGCAGAGGCATTGGAGACATTACGAGACACCAGGTTAACATTAGATGCATGGGAGACATCAGTTTAGGATGACAGATGTGGGTATATATGATTCTACCTCCAAACCTCTGGTCTTAATATGATATCCATACTAATCTAGTGTCCCCTTGCCTGTGAGCTGAATGTGATATGCTGTAAGATGTTCTTATGTTGAGATACTAATCTGACGTCTCTAGTCTTCTGATTGTAATCTGATGTCTCTAGTCCTGTGATTGTCATCTGTCTCTAATCCTGTGATTGTAATTTGATTTCTCTAGTCCTGTGATTGTAATCTGATGGCTCTAGTACTCTGATCCGGTCTAATGTCCCTCATACTCTGATCCGGATCTGATGTCCCTAGTCCTCTGATTCGGATCTAATGTCCCTAGTACTCTGATCCGGATCTAATGTCCCTAGTCTTCTGATCCGGTCTAATGTCCCCAGTCTTCTTATCCGGATCTGATGTCCCTAATCTTCTAATCCGAATCTGATGTCCCTAGTCTCTGATCTGTAACTAAGTCTTTTGATCTGGATGTAATGTCCCCAGTCCTCTGATCCGGATCTGATGTCCCTAGTCCTCTGATTCTGACATGTTGTCCCCATGTCTCTGATATCCCCATGTCTCTGATATCCCCATGTCTCTGATATCCCCATGTCTCTGATATCCCCATGTCTCTGATGTCCCCATGTCTCTGATATCCCCATGTCTCTGATATCCCCATGTCTCTGATGTCCCCATGTCTCTGATATCCCCATGTCTCTGATATCCCCATGTCTCTGATATCCCCATGTCTGATCTCAATCATCAATCCATATCGGTCTCCTTCATGAACACTACAAATATCTAAACGGATGTTCAAACATCACATCTGAACGGGTGTTCAAACATCATAGAGAAAATGGTTTACGTAGTATCTGGATATTGAAAGGATACACAAATTCTTATGTGTGTGACATTCACTCGTTGCTGAAGTCTTTGTCGATCTGATATAGGAAGGCTTCGAAAAATCGTCTTCTTATGTTAAAACACCACAAAAAAGTCCTTTTCTTTTTGATGTCCAGATGATACCAAAATCCTCACCTGTCTGCTGTCCACATGCTCTGTTAGTCCTCACCTGTCTGCTGTCCACATGCTCTGTTAGTCCTCACCTGTCTGCTGTCCACATGCTCTGTTAGTCCTCACCTGTCTGCTGTCCACATGCTCTGTTAGTCCTCACCTGTCTGCTGTCCACATGCTCTGTTAGTCCTCACCTGTCTGCTGTCCCACATGCTACGCTAGTCCTCACCTGTCTGCTGTCCACATGCTCTGTTAGTCCTCACCTGTCTGCTGTCCACATGTTGTTAGTCCTCACCTGTCTGCTGTCCACATGCTCCCTCACCTGTCTGCTGTCCACATGCTCTGTTAGTCCTCACCTGTCTGCTGTCCACATGCTACGCTAGTCCTCACCTGTCTGCTGTCCACATGCTCTGTTAGTCCTCACCTGTCTGCTGTCCACATGTTGTTAGTCCTCACCTGTCTGCTGTCCACATGCTGTTAGTCCTCACCTGTCTGCTGTCCACATGCTGTTAGTCCTCACCTGTCTGCTGTCCACATGCTGTTAGTCCTCACCTGTCTGCTGTCCACATGCTGTTAGTCCTCACCTGTCTGCTGTCCACATGTTGTTAGTCCTCACCTGTCTGCTGTCCACATGCTGTTAGTCCTCACCTGTCTGCTGTCCACATGCTGTTAGTCCTCACCTGTCTGCTGTCCACATGTTGTTAGTCCTCACCTGTCTGCTGTCCACATGTGTTAGTCCTCACCTGTCTGCTGTCCACATG